>JAYMFT010073188.1:0-14517 GCA_038088735.1 Panulirus argus
ACCACAGCTCCCTTTCCACATCCAGGCCCCACAGACCTTTCCATGGTTTACCCTAGACGCTTCACATGCCCTGGTTCAGTTGACTGACAGCACATCGACCCGGTATTTATTATACTTGATCGCTGTTTTCTGCATCAGCGAGGTAGCGCCTGGAAACAGACGAAGGAAGATCCATTCACTCACATATATACACACATGCACAATACATACATATACCAACCAACATATACATATATATAAATACACATGCATATAAATATATATACATGTACATATTCATACTTGCTCACCTCCATCCATTCCTGACGCCACCCTGCCCCACATGAAATAGCATTGCCACCTCCTGCGTCAGAGAGGTAGCACCAGGAAACAGACGAAAAAGGCCACATTCGCTCACACTCAGTCTCTAGCTGTCATGTGTAATGCACAAAAACCACAGCTCCCTATCCACATCCAGGCCCCACAGACCTTTCCATAGTTTACCCCAAATATTTCACATGCCCTGGTTCAGTCCATATATGAACTGAACCAGGGTATGTACAATGTCCAGGGTAAACCTTGGAAAGGTCTGTGGGGCCTAGATGTGGATATAATGCTGTGGTTTTGGTGCATTACACGTGATGGATCATGTATGGACGTGAGTAAATGTAACCTTTCTTCTGTTTCCTGGTGCTACCTTGCTGCGCATGGGGTGGCAATCAGGTGTGGAGCAAAAAGAAAAGAACGTATGTTATCTTTTTTCATTTCCTTCAAGCATATGTGCTGTTTCCTGTGGGGTGGGGTGGTGTCAGGAATGGATGAAGGTGAGCAAGTATGAATATATACATGTGTATATATGTGTATGTATATGTATGTATGTATGTATATTTTACTTAGTTTTTTATTTTTTTTCAACAGAATCTGATTTATGAATATGCAAAGAAGGATTCTGTTCATTGTAGGTAGTAAATGATAGGCAGTCAACTACCAGGGAGGAATATTACCAATACTACTTGCCAGGGTATTGGGAGGGTTAGTGACATGTGCATAGTGAGCCAGCACTTTTTTGGTTGTCAAGCTTCACTCCTCTGACCCAGGTAGCTGTCTTTTCTTTCTGCCCCACTAACATGTGGACTACTGGCATTCTGTCTACAAACATACAATCTCTCCTTGTCATTTGTAACACTTGACAACACTTGACTCACACTGCTTATTCTTCATAACTGTAGATTTTCCAGTTGTGAGCATTATGCACTAGCCCTGCCTTTTGGTAAAATGGTAGGAGCAGTAGATAGAAGTAGTAGGTATGGACATTTAAGCAGGAGCAGTAGGTAGAAACACTAGGTAGAAGTAGTAGGTAGGAATATTAGATAGAAGTAGTTATTAGGAACATTAGGTAGGAGGCTCTGCAAACACTGCACTAGAGTTGCCTTCTGCCTGTGGCAGCTCTGAAGGTCTTTAGTTATGGAGACTGTTGCTGTGGCCACCCCTTTGAGGGAATCCCAGTTGGATAGATAGATAGATAAAAGTAAAGGTTGCATTAAGGACACATACTTTAGAAAGCACTGCTAAGGGTAAGTGTAGTGACTAAATTATTGGGAGAGGCGGTATGTACTACTCTGCATTAACTACTTGTGGCACCTGGTGAATACCTCTTTACCTTTCTGTTCAAGAATCCCTTTCTATAGGGCTCCTAAAGCACTCAGGAAGCTGACCATGGCCACTGGACAGGACAGCAGAAGAAGTGTCATGATGTGTATGTGTGTAATTACCTATTTGTAGTGTATGGTGAAGGAGTTTTATATTCGTAGGGCCTAACTCTTGAACAGTCTTTATTATCATACAGCTTCTTAAATTTTTGTGTGTTGTCTGCCATAATCATGTCCTCATTCATTCTTTTCCATCCATTCCTCATTCTAATACCAATGAAGTACTTCTTTACATCTTTTGAAAAAGTTTCTTGCTTAATTTCATGTCATGGCTTCTGTTTGCTCTATCCTTGCATCTCTTAAAGAATTATTCAGCTGTCCATGTCATCATTCTGCTTTAGAAATTTAAAAGATTGTGATCAGGTTACCCCTCTCTCTTCTCTCTTCCAAGGTGTGTGTGAGTGTGTGTGTTTTTTTGTGTGTGTCTGTGTCTGCGTGTGTGTGTCTTGTGGGTAAGCGTAGGACAATTTAGGAGAAAATGATAGCGTCTTCAGTGTGGAAGATGCATCTTTAGTGTGAGAGGTCTTGTAATATATGATTCAAATTGGTCTTTGTTGTTGCTGCATATATGGGTGGTGTCCAGAATACAGATGAGAAAGGGTAACTAACAGGAGTGTGATTTTAGTTACACGTATGTCTGGTGAAATAGTGTTTGAATCTGTGTTGAGAGGATAACTATTTGGTGCTTGCTCTGTTATTTCAGCATTCTTGTGTTTTCCCAGTATTGTGTTTGTTGGATGAGGGGGGGATCTGTAAGAATAGGTTGCAGGAGTGTGAGGGAGGGCTAAACTTTTGATTTCTTTTTGGATTTAGTGGTCAATCATAGAATGGTTTAGATGGGAAGGGTTCAGTACTGTTACAAAGAGCTAAATACTGAGCATATTAAAGTGACTTATTTTTGTTTCATCGTAGTTGTTTGGCAGCCGGCGATTGTTATTGTCATAAATCAGTGCAGCATACTTTGATTCCAGTGTTTGTAAGGGCAACCAAGGGTGATGGAGTGTTTAAGAAGAAACATCCAGTGCATGTGAACAGTGAAGCAGAAAAGTTCAAATGTAATTTGAGAAAAGTGCTAGATATATTAGAGAAGGGGAAGAAATTGGTGAGCTTACTTGAGGAAGCCCCTGCCCACCAAAAATGGGAAGCCTCTTGGACTTTCACAAACCAACTATACCAGTGAGGCCCATAATGCCACATATTGGGATCCATTAGTGGTATGCACTTTAAAAAGTCAACAGATTTGATAGAAAGGCTGAGGAGCTTTGAATTTAATGGTAACAAAGATGGGAAACTTCAATGTTAAGGCTTTATTCACCTATGTTCTAATGGAAGGGGCCTTGCAGGCAGTAAGCAAGGGAATGGATAATATTCAGGTTGAGTACCAGTATTAGAAACAGACTGTGTGAACCTGGTGTCTTTGTGTGTTAGATCTTGGGCATTCACATTCAACAGGTTCCTGAATATAGGCTACCCCTTAGTGCTGTAATGGCATACCTGTATCATGGTTATCTTAGAAAGATGCTAAAAGAGGTTTTAGAAATTGTGGATCAGAAAAAGAAAAATGCATAAGTAAAGAAAGTCAGTAAATGACAGAGTAATTCTAAATTACTTTTTTTTTTTTTTTTTTTTTGGGGGGGGAGGGGTTTGATTACGTGTAGCAGACCATCAGATGCACTGCATTGTGACTGGTCTAAGAAAGGAACTGTCACTGGAAAATGCAAATCCTGTTTTGCATTTCTTGGACATACAAGGCTAACTGACATACATTATTACTTTATATATATGTATATCATAAATTACAGCATGGCACATAATGACAAATTATTACAAACTTTCAGGTTACTGTAGAAAACTTTGTAAGACTATTGACTGGGAGACTTGCTCCAAGCACACCTAGATCTAAGCGATTATTGACTGATGATGGGTCAAACATCTTGATATACATGACTGGCCATGGAGGAGATGGATTCCTCAAATTTCAAGATTCTGAGGAGATTACCAATGTTGAACTTGCTGATGCATTTGAGCAAATGTGGCAAAAGAAGAGGTACGTAATTTAGTTTAGGTTGATGACAGTAACAGCAAGCTTCATTTTATTCAAAATTTTTTTTATATGTATGTGCATATAATCATTCCTAGGTTTTGTATGGTTTTTGCAAAAATCTAAATAACTTAGTGTTTTGCAAGTAGAAATACAAATCGATTTACCATGAAAGTTACAATATATGGTCTTGAAACTCCATTTTGGTATAGATTTCAAATTAAGTGCTCGAAATTTTTTGAAATTCCATTTTGGCATATATATATATATATTAAGGGCTTAAAATTTTTTCTTTTCAAATAAAAATATTTGTGTAAACTTTATTTTTGTCCAAAGACAAATTCAGAAAGGCTTGCTCTTGTAGACTTCATTTGTTTTATGTTTAAGAAGACAATTATTCTTGTAGACTTTTTTACTTTTCTTAGAGGTGTCTTTTTCAGTTTTTATATGTGGGAGACGGAAATGCCACGAATCTTCCATACGTTTTTCAAGTTTTCATGGGCCCTTTGAGGCTGAATAAACTTAGAATATGGTAGTCTGGTACACTGAAATGTTGGTATGCTGTTTACAAATAAAGTGAGTGGTGGAAGTGAAGTATAGCAGTTGAAAATTTGAAAGGAAATCAAAACACAAGGAGTGAGAAGTGGTTTCTGCAAATCTCGTGTTGCCAGTGGTTAGTGTTATGCCAGGTAGAGAGCACTTTTTATTACCTAGAAAAGGAGGCTCTTAGAAACTGAGCATTTCAAACCAGAATTTTTCTTAAATGCACTCACAGTGTCACACAGTGTTCCTGACCTTGACACATTCACGGGCCATTTAGGGTTGAGCACATACATTCAAATCCTGGTTACAGCAGTTAGTACAAGTAGGAAGAGAGGAGTGATTAGTTCCCAGTGAAGGCCAGTCTGTGGCAGGGGTGTGTGATGTCCCCATGGCTGTTTAATTTGTGTATGAATGGGGTGGTTAGGGAGGTAAAAGCAAGAGTTTTGGAGAGAGGGGTGAGTATGCAGTCTGTTGTGGATGATAAGGCCTGGGAAGTGAGTCAGTTGTCATTTGCCGATGATACAGCACTGGTGGCTGATTCAAGTGAGAAACTGCAGATGTTGGTGAATGAGTTTGGAAAAGTGTGTGAAAGGGGAAAGTTAAGAGTAAATGTGAGTAAGAGCAAGGTTATTAGGTTCAGCAGGGTTGAGGGACAAGTTGGGATGTAAATTTGCATGGAGAAAAATTGGAGGAAGTGAAGTGTTTTCGATATCTGGGAGTGGACTTGGCAGCAAATGGAATCATGAAAGCAGAAGTAAGTCATAACGTGGGGGAGGGGGCGAAGGTTTTAGGAGCGATGAAGAATGTGTGGAAAGAGAGATTGTTATCTTGGAGAGAAAAATGGGTATGTCTGCAGGAATAGTAGTTCCAACAATATTATATGATTGTGAGGCATGGGCTATTTATTGATAGTGTTGTATGGAGGAGGGTGGATATATTGGAAATGAAATGTTTGAGGACAATATGTGGTTTGAGGTGGTTTGATTGAGTAAGTAATGAAAGGGTAAGAGAGATGTGTGGTAAGGAAAAGAGTGTGGTTAAGAGAGCAGAAGAGGGTGTGTTGAAATGGTTTGGACATAATGAGAGAATGAGTGAGGAAAGTTTGACAAAGAGGATAAATGTGTCAGAGGTGGAGGGAACAAGGAGAAGCGGGAGACCAAACTGGAGGCAGAAGGATGGAATGAAGAAGATTTTGAGCGACTGGGGCCTGGACATGCAAGAGGGTGAAAGGTGTGTATGAAATAGAGTGAATTGGAATGATGTAGTATACTGGGGTCGATGCACTGTTAATGGACTGAACCAAGGCATGTGAAATGTCTAGGGTAAACCATGAAAAGGTCTGTGGGGCCTGGATGTGGATAGGGAGCTGTGGTTTTGGTGCTTATCACATGACAGCTAGAAACTGAGTGTGAGTGGATATAGCCTTTTTTCATCTATTTCCTGGCACTATCTCACTGACGCAGGGGATGGCAATGCTATTTCCTGTGGGTGGCATGGTGCCAAGAATGGATGAAGGTGAGCAGGTATGAATGTGTACATGGGTATATATGTATGTTTATTTTTATGTGTATGTATATGTATGTATATATGGGGATATGGAAGAAAAAATACTTCCCTCATATTCCTTGCATATCGTAAAAGGCGACTAAAAGGGGTGGGAACACGGGGCTTGAAATCCTTCCCTCTTTTTTTTTTACTTTTCCAAAAGAAGGAGCAGAGATGGGGGCTAAGTGAGGATTGTGCTGTGGATATGGGGGGAACAAGACTGGAAGAAGTGAGAGAATTTAAGTATCTGGGAGCTGTCTTGGGTAAGTGTGGTGACACAGAAGGAGATAAGGAAGAGAGCAGTACAGGGTAGAAGAGTCATTGGGTCCCTAAATAAAATAATGAAGAGTAAAGTTGTAGTTATGGAAGTGAAGAGAGGATTAAGGGACAGCATACTCTTTCCATCCCTGACCTATGCAGCCAAAACATGGACATGGAATGATTCACAGAGGTCCAGAATCCAAGCTGGGGAAATGAGCTGTTTGTGAAGAGCATGTGGTGTGACTAGATGCAATGAAGAAAGAAATGAAAGGGTGTATAAGAGATGTGGTATGGCAGGGAATGCAAATGAAATGTATTGTGGAGTGGTAGAATGGGTGAAACGGAGGTGGTTTGGGCTTGGGGAAAGAATGCAAGAGTGGGAGTTTATAAGAAGAGTGTATGATATTACAATTAAAGGGGTTGATGTAAGTGGAAGACCACCTGTGACATGGGCAAATAGGGTGGAGGAATACTGGAGGGAGAGAAATAGTGGAAGAATGCTTGGAATGGTGTATGCGAGGGAGGCATGTAAGGACAGGGATAAGTGGAGACTCTTTTGCCTTGGCCACCCCTTGATGGGTTTTTCTGGAGAGAACGGGCACCAGAGATATAGATTGATAGATAGAGATATCCATTGAAACTGTGATGAACTAATCATTAAACAATAATTTTTACTGTTCAGGTACAATGAAATCCTCTTCATCATCGATACCTGCCAGGCAGCCTCTATGTATGAACACTTCTACTCTCCAAACATCCTGGCCATTGCTTCCAGTCTAGTTGGAGAAGACTCTCTTTCTGTGAGTTCAGGCGTTCTGTTAGAATTTATTATTTTAGGAAATTTCAGTTTTTCCATATCTTTTTTCTTTCTTCCTTAATCTCCTTTCTTCCTTTGTTTTCTTTCCTTTCTTCTCCTTCTTCTTCTTCCTCCTTTCTTTGTCATGATTATCTCTGGAGATAGGGAATAAAGGGTTAGTAGTAGTAGTCAAAGGGTAGGTAGGTAGTAGTTGGTAGACAGCTAACTATTAGGGTATATTACCAATACTACCCACCTGGGTATCGGGAGGGTTAGTGGTGGCTGTGTAGTGAACCAGCACTTCAGTGGTTGTCAAATTACACTGCTCTAACCCAGGTAGCTGTCTTTTTTTTCAGCTTCACCCACACTTGGACTACTGGCATTTTGTTCACAAACTTACAATATCTCCTTTTCACACATAACACTTGACAACATTTAATGAAGACACCTCATTCTTTTTAACTCTAGATTTTTCTGCAATAAACACTATGTGCTAACCCTGCCTTTTGGTAAAATGATAGGAGCAATAGATAGAAATAGTAGGTAAGAACATTTAGGCTGGAGCATTAGGTAGAAATATTAGGTGGAGAAAGTGGATAGGAACATTAGGTAGGAGCCTCTGCAAACACTGCTTTAGGGTTTCCCTCTGCCATTGACTTTTAAGGGTGAGGCACTAAAGGCTAAGGAGTAATACTGGAGTTCACAAGTTATGGAGACTATTGTTGTGGCCACCTCCTTGAGGGAGTTACAGTTGGGAACAGGCATTGGAGATATAGATAGATAGATGATAGGGGATAAAGAATGATACCCACATGTCCCATGTGTTGCATGTGTCTAATGGTCATGAGCAGGGCTCTGAAGACCCTTACCATCTGGTTTTATAACTTTCCAAAAGCATGAATAGTAGAAAGAGCTAAGTGACAGTCAGGCCTTGAAGGCTCAGATGTGGGTGTCTGAATGTGCATAGTTGTAACATAGGTGAAACAAAGGAAGAGACAGATGCTTTATTCAGTAAGATAAACCAGGTTGTTCTGGTTTTGAGTGAAACACATCTGATGAGGAAGTGGGTAGAATGGTGGGGCAATGTTCATGGGTTAGAGTCTGGGGTCAGCAAGAGTAAGGAGTGAAAGAAAGGGTGGCAATTTTGGTGGAAAAAGAGCTGTGAGTTTGTGTCAAGGGGCTGATACATTAAGCCTCATGAAGGACCCACTCTGAACCATCCCAAAGTAAATCTGCCAAATTGAATATGTAAAAAATTTTTGGCTGTGTTTTATGTTGGCCTTACCAAGTGTGATACTGGATCTGTACTCAAGGCATAAGCATTCAGGAGGGTGAGAGGTATCCCAGGGACTGAATGAATTGGATCAGTGTGGTACTTGGGGGCCATGTTTTGATAGTGGGCTGGACCAGGGCACATGAAGTGGTCAAGGTAAACATTGGGATGATGTGTTGGTTAGGCTCTGGTTTCAGTACATTATGCTTGACAGATAGAGATTATATGTGTGCAAGTGAGGAGGCTGAGTATTTGTATTTCAACAACTTCCTTGCTGGAGTAAGGAAAGCATTTAAGTTTAGGAAGTTATTTCATACCTATTTGCCACTTCCCACATTAGCAAGGTAGCATCATTACTTGTATCATTATTATTGTATAAATTTTTCTCATTTTTTTCAGCATCATGTGGATCCAGCAATTGGTGTTTACATCATTGATCGTTTTACATATTACGCCCTGGAATTCCTCGAGAGGGTCACACCTGACAGCAAAAAGACTCTAGCGCAGTTTGTATGTACTGTGTACTGATATAGTTTTCTTGCCCAGGGTTTTATATATTACACTGCTGGTTGTGAAAAGGTCATTATTTTAACATATTGTAACTGATTGTAAGGAAGGTTTGAGATGTGTTTCTTTTGTGTTATTACCATCTGATGTTGTAACTTTCACCAGAGAGTTGTGCATGTTGTGAATTTCATATTTGTATGGTTAAGGGAGATGCATAAATAGGGCTGTTAGGGTAAAAAGTAATATGATTTTGTCAAGTTATTGCTTTGTGGTTGATAGTCATATACATTACTAACTTGCAAGATTTAGCTTTAGCAGTATTATATTTAGCTACTGTGGTTTTCAGATGCTAATTCAGACAAATTTTGATTAATGAGGTTTAGGATTATAGTGGAGCACCAGCCACTTATTTCCTTGAAAAATGAATATAGGATGGACATCTGTTTTGACTTACCCATTAAAGATTTAATGTGGCATGCATGAAAAGGATGATGTTACTTATAACACTTATAGTGTAGTTTTGTTATCTAACAGCTTCATATTATATCCTTTCAATCAATGTTTGATTTTTCTGAAGCAAAATAGGGTGCAAAAATCTAAACATTGTACCTTTTGTGTGAAAATCCTTTTTTTCCTTCACCCTTATATTCCTCCTATGAAGATGTTAAAACCACATCTACAGACAGAAAAAGTAATGTGTATACAAACAGGAAGAGGTAAGGTGTCTACAAACAGAAAGAGACAACATGTCCAAGGATGGTAGGAGACAAGATGTCCACAGACCAAGAGAGGCAAGGTGCCCACAGACAGAAAGAGATAAGATGTCTACAGACAGAAAGAGACGAGGTGTTTACAGACAAAATGAGACATTGTGCCTACAGACAGATAAAGCATATGCGGACAGAGAGAGGCAGGGTGTGTATAGACAGAAAAAGACAAGGTATCTACAGACAGTGGAAGACATGGTGCATTGGGTAACCAACTGACACTCTTATTTTAGAAAAATTTAGCTCAGGTGAGTTTAGCAAGAGGGGTGTCCTAGGTTGCCATCTCTAGGAGATGAGTAAATAGAGATGTTTGTTATCCTACTTGATACCTCAGGGTTTCTCCTGCATGGTAGAGCCACCTTCCTTGAGGTTTACTGTAGTATAACTACATGGGTGAAGGGATCCATGCTTGCCCTTTACCTTTCACGTACCTTGTCTGTATTCATTGAGAAAGCATGGTTCCACTTCTGATGGCCTTTAAGAATTCAAGTCTGATGATGTAGACAGCTGAAGCTAGAGAGTAAGGCAACACAACATCATCGATAGGACAGTGTGGATGAAGGTTCACCAGTTAATTCCATTAGTGTTTTTGAGTACTCTTTTATCATTGTTCATATTATATCATAATTATGATTTTGCATACATTAGGCATCTGTCATAAAAAAAAGAATACATTAAGCATCACTCTGTAATTGTTCTTTATACATTTGCTTATCTTGCCATTGTCAACCATATGGCTTTGACTGCTTTATAGGAATACTTGGGCAAAAGACAAGGAAGGGTTCTAGCTCAAAACTTGTTTATCACTTGCTCATAACACTTATTGCAAAGGTGATTTTTGTATTTAGAAATATATCCAAGAAGTACTGCTAAAACTTCGCACAAACAATCTGTTGTGTTTGTTGTTAATATGTGAGTAGATTACTGTAAACTTTGCAGTTGTCTTTTAGACAATGATATAGAATTTATCTTGTTTTCAGCTCCAAGTCTGTCCAAAACGTGTTTGTATATCAACTGTGGGTGTTCGGCAAGATCTTTACAAGCGTGACCCCAACAATGTCCTAGTCACTGAGTTTTTTGGCTCGGTGCGAAATGTGGAGCTAACAGACAAAATCCTTGATCTACCAGAGTGTGGTGGACTTAGTAAAGCTGAACTAAATGATTCAGTGTAAGTCTGTTACGATTTTTTAAAGTTTTATAGGTCAGAATAAATCATATATAAGAGCAATAGAGATGGGTGATATGTATGGTATAATTAAGATTTGGGTGATAGACAGAATGAAGGTCTGTGAAGGATATGCAATGCAAGGAAGTCATTAGAAAAATGCATGGATGAAAGTCTTTTGGCTCTCTCATGGAAATCTAACTGGTTCATCACTCATGATCTCCTTTCCCTGAAACGATGCTGTCTGTCACTTAGGTAGTTTTTCCTTTATAGCGAGTCGTCCAATTTTTTCTATTAACTCTGAATGCTTTATTAAATACTTTTACTGTATGGGGAGGGAGTTTTACACAAAAGGGTTTGTTACACATAACTTCCTTTACATAAAATCGTACTGTCTTTCACTTAGGTAATATCTCCTCTGTAGAAAGTCAATCATTTTCTTTCTGATAATCTTTTCCAGAACCTTACAGAGAACACTCCTCAGGGGAACTGATATATTTTTCAGTACCTCCTCCTTGTCTCCTCTGTTATTTATAGATGTGATATTTGCCCTTTTCCATTCCCTTGGTACTTTTTATATGTTCAGCAGTATCTTGAACAGTATGTCATGATATTTGTTTAGTGTGTGAAATCACCTGTTTGTAATGTATAGAAAAGGAATTTTACACTCATAGGATCCCACCTCTTGAACATTCTTCTGTCACAGTTTCTTAAATGTATGTGTGCTGTCTGCATGAACCATGTCCTCAGTCTATCTGTTTATCAGTTTACATCTCTGGTTGCCTGCTCCATTTGGGAAATCCCTCAAGTGGGTGGGTACTGCAAAAGTCACCATAACTGGTGAACTCCATTGCAACTTCTTAGCTTTTAGTGTCTCACCTTTAATATGCCACTGGCAGAGGGCAACTCTAGCATAGAGTTTCTTAAGGCTCCTACCTAATATTTCTTTGGATGACTTTTACTTAATGTGTCTGTTTAGTGTTCCAATTACTACTTCTACCTAATGCTCCAACCTAATGTTACTACTGACTACTACCTGATATGTCTATCTAATGTTCTTATGTTCTACTTCTACCTAATGCTCTTGCCTAATGTTCCCATCTACTTCTTCTACCTAATGTTCCTCTCTAATGCTCCTACCTAATAATTCTATCTGTTGCTCCTACTATTTTGCCAAAAGGCAGGGCTAGCATATAGCACTTACTGCAGGAAAATGTAGACTTATGAAAAATGAGTTGTGTAAGTTGAATATTGTTAAGTGCTATGTGTGACAAGGAGAGATTGTATATTTGTGGACAGAATGCCAGAAGACCACGAGTGGGTGAGGCAGAAAGTAAAGACAGTTACCTGGGTCAGAGGAGTGCAACTGTACAACTACTGAAGTGCCGGTTCACTATGTAGCCCCCACTAAACCTTCCAATACCCAGGCAGGTAGTACTAGTAATATACCTCCCTGGTCATGTGACACATTCATCAATCTTTCAGAATACTCATTCTATCACATCTTTTATGGCTACATCATCTGCTAAACTAGTGTAGTTCATTTATTTCTGTCAGTATTTTTCTCTCAACTTTTTATCTTTTGTTCCTTGAATTACCCTTCTGTTAGTTTTATTCATTTCAGTTACATTAATTGATTCAAAACTCTGTTTTTGTATTAAGATATCTTATTTTTTTCAGTGGTGGAAGCACTTTGAAGGAGAAGAGTACTACAAGTTCTCCCAAGGAACTAGTGTATGCTGATCAGCTCCCCATACTTCGAGTATCATGAATTTAGCACCAGTTTGATCAAGTTAGAGATTATGCTTTGTGCAGTATCCCCATTGTCCTTCAGTAAGCCATTATGAAAATGTACTGGGAGCATTTCTATCATTACCTAGTTTTCTTAGATTGATGGTCTGTATATTTGCGACATTCATCTTGCAGTCATAAATCGTAGATATGGTGGTGTTTGCTATACCGTTTTTTCTGTATAGACATAAAGTACTTTTTTTTATCTCATTTTGAAAGTAACTTATAAACTTATCACATCTTTCTGAAATGGTATGTGTACCCTTATATCAGGAAGTAGATTTGACTGGGTAGTTTCTGTGAGAAATTGTTCTGACAGATCCCAAAATATTAGTATACATCATATAGCACCTTAGAACTTAAAGAATAGGTGCAGTTTGATATGACTGTGTATGTCACAGAAAAATATTAATTATGATGGCTTTCTGTATATATGGTGTAGCACTTTTTGCAGGAAAATGAGGAATTGAAATAGAACAGATACCTTGTGTCATACAGGTGTTTGCCTCAGTATTTTTACCTCTGCTAAATAGTGCTTGTTCATCTTCTCACAGGATATGAGGAGTGCATTACTTTTTCCTTAGACATTACATGACATGCAGTTATCCTCATCAGTATTGTAATGATTTATCCCTCTCAGCAGAAAATTCTTTTGTATTGGATATTGTTTGCCTATGCAGAGTAACAGATGCAAGGAAACTGAAAATTTTACCCCCCACCTCCTTGAAATATACAGATGTGTACGTTCATTTCTTTTGTGAATGTTTCCTCCACTGCAGCAAATTAGCCCATGGAGACTCTTTTTAGCACAATTTTCAAATATTGATGTACATCCATTTGTACTTCATGGTAATCTTAAACATGTATGTGTAATTTTGTCTCTGGTGTATCCTACAAACAAGAGATTCTTTAGGGCTGTTATTGTATTCAGTTTTGGTCGCCTTACTTAATGAAAGGCATAGACAGAATGGAGAGAATGCAGCATCGAGCTGGCAAGATGATTCCTGGGCTGAAAAGCAAATCTTACAAGAGCAGTTTAAACAGCTTAAATCCACTTAGCTTAGAAAATAGAAGGCTAAGAGGTGATATAATACAAGTGAAGAAGGACAGTATTTCTTCACCAGAAACACTGGGGGGATGGAACATATACCTCATTTTCCGAGACTTATCCTAGAGAATGTCTCATGCTCATGGGGCACTGCCTTAGAAAGAAAAGGTTTTCTAGTTTAAAAACTTACATTTTTCATACCTTGTATACTTCAAAAAATTTTATATACTTTGTATATGTCATGAATATGTTTACCTCATTAGTTTGTTATGCTCTTTTCCATTGTATAGTAGTGTCTTGTATAGGCTCTTAGGTGATTAGGTCACATCACGTCTTATTACTAAGGTGAAAAAGAAGGGTATTTCCATGTACAGTGTTTTACTTGACTAGTTTCCAAATATTTTGTCTAGTGACCCAAAGTAACAGACCGAGTCTGTCGTAATGTCTATAATCCATGTGTAAGTAAAGAAACAAGTGTACAGAAGTAATTTTCTCATGCAGATATATGTTAATTTCAAGAAACATGGTTGAAGGCCTTGGAATTGATGTGGTAAGATGTAAGAACATTAGTTTGTATCACTACAAGGCTCAGGTCTTACAGCTTGAAAATGATTAAAATACTTGTACATGCATAATGTATTATATCATTCCACAAGGTCGCTTCAACTCTCCTATATAGATGCATAAGTTTGAAGCAAATAATGTTCAATTCATGGAGAGTTCTTTGTTCAAAAGCTGCTTTTGTGAAACTGTACTTTGAGAATAAGTAGTCCCATTAAGATTGTGAAGGGGAATATTACCTTCTTGGAAAGATAAGTAGCTTTCATTTTGTACTCCATATGCTTTAGAGTGATGCAGCCTATGAACATCTGCATATAGATTGTCACTTTTCTTCCCGTGATGTATTATGTTTGTACATGAGGAATAGTATAAACAGGAATGCTGAGATGGAGGGTCTCATATGTGGTGATGCTTCTGTCTCTGCCAAACGCATAACAGAGGTTATTCTTGTGGTAATGGAAGCATTTATCCCTTTTTCCTCCAAGACTACTTCTTCATCCAATCCATGGTTCAACCGTTCCTGTTCTGAGG
>JAYMFT010073199.1:0-14517 GCA_038088735.1 Panulirus argus
CTCTGTCAAGTAAGGAAACAGAGCTAGAACCACCCCAAATGTGGGAGCAGTACTCCATACAAGGACGAATCAATCCTTTGTGTAAACGGAGCAACTGTTCAGAAGAGAAAAAGCTACAACATCTGAACAGGATACCAAGTTTCTTAGAGGCAGCCTTAGCTATTAATTCGCCCCACTGGTCTCGTGAGCTGGGCCTGTAGTACACAACTGGCTGCTGCTTCCCACAGTTTCTGTGTAGAGTATAGACCACACGAGGATTGACTTTTATAATTCCTTCCTCAAAGAGCAAAGCAGTATAAATCTCACCTTTCGTTTTTCCATGTCCTTATAACCTTTCTATCTTTTACAATCAGCTTTACAAAGACTTGAAGATCTCATATTGATTTCCTCTATGTTCTTTTTCTTTCTCGTTTTCTTTGTTATTATCCGAGATTTGCACTCATATCACGTTGGCTAATAAAAAAAAAAATCATCTTAATCCGCCAATCACCCTTCACACACCCAGTTCACCATCATCCCACACACACACCACTATGAAACAAAGAAAATAAAGCAAATCCAAATATCTGGGACCAGTGCCCTTGTGGTGGTGGGAACGACATACCCCATGTCAACCAATTCTGTCGTCGACCTGTTGGCCAAAACCAGGCGGTCCACACAGGGACCTTTGGAGAAAATTACTGATACGTAATTATACAGAACGAAAATCTAACCTGTGTTTTCCTTCTTCAAAATCTGTAGTGTTTACTATTCGAAGAAAACCACATTATAGTTTGAAAAAATGGGGGGGAATTTTGTTTAAATATAATCTAAAACTTATGATCAGATGTGGTGGATTATTGGTGATTACATTGGTTAATTCTTGAGGTGTTAAGGCACAAATATGGTGAACTAGTTCACATACCCCATTGTTGTCGGTGGTAAGGTAGTGTGAACCAGTTCACAGATTCCCTTACTGTAGGTGTTAATATAGTGGGCCAGTTCAAAGACCCCCTTACTTTAAGCCCTGAAAGTTGGGTCCAGTGGTACTCCTACAGGAGAGAGGAGGCATTGTTAAGGTCCCATGGTACTGCTGCAGAAGTAAAGAGTTGCTTAGGTCCCGTGTTTGTGCTGCAGGAAGGAGGCGCTGTTGTGGTCCCGTGGTGCGCTGCAGGAGGAAGCAGGCGTTGCTATGACCCGTGGTTGTGGTGCATAAAGAAGGAGGCGTTTCTAAGGCCCCATAGTGCTACTGCAGTTGGGATGGAGCGTTCCTAAGGCTCTGTGGTGCTACTGCAGGAGGGACGGAGAGTCCCTAGGGCCCTGTGGTGCTACTGCAGGAGGGTTGGAGCGTCCCTAAGGCGCTGTGGTGCTACTAAAGGAGGAAGGAGGAGCTCCTAAGGTTCCGTGGTACTGCAGCAGGAGGGAGGAGGCGTTGCTTAGGTCCTCCATGCTACGCTGTAAATACCAATGTTGCCATCATGGTAGCCTCTTGTGACTCAGAAGGGCTTTGGAGTGACGCACTGCATCCCTACAACTTACCTATCTAAGAGATCCTTCCCAATGGACTGTACACCCATCTTTCCCATACACAGTCTTCGAAAAATTATAACAGAACATTAATCTTATTCGCTGTATCTCAGACATTAACTACAGGACGAACTATTTTTTGTTATACGGATCGAAATAACATGGGCAAAACATACTCCAGTCAAACTCAAGTGAAAAGAATACAGAGAAAAAAAAAAATGTGTAAATTAATCCACAAGTCAATTTCCTTTAAAAAAATAAAAACTAAACGAAACCTTATTCACAACCTTAAATAAAAGATTTCCAAATTTCATAAACTGTTCACATCCAAGGTGTTAGCTGTTAACACAATGCCTGGTAACTTTCTTAATTCGTCACAAATGACTTAGGTCTATGTGGCCAAACCTTTCTATGCCAATTTAAGAGTTCACACACTTTTACCGTAATTTTCTTCGTTCACAAACTTCTCTATACATTAACCCTTAACACCAGCACCACTTACTCGCGCTCCAAATCCTGCTCCGAATCTAACTCCACAGCATTTTTATCTGCCTCCCTATCCTAATATATTTCACTTTTGGAACCTAGCCTGAGTACTAAGTCAAACAGACCCTTCTTAGTAACCATGTGGTCCTCCAACTTAGCGCCAATATCCGCACAGTCTAGCTACATCCTGGAATATTCTATGCCACTCCCCAGAACCAGATAGATCTCACCTGGCATATTTCTTCTCCCTAGGGGATCCCTTGGCCTCAGTTCGGCTGTCCGTGACACAACGTAGCAGACCAGAACCCGCAGTACAATTCTGGGTGTTTGTACCGTCCTCTCGCGGCCAGCGTTCCTTATACGACACCGAGTGGCCAGCACTCTGATTCCTGTCAAAAATCCAAAGTATCCTCATTGCCGGTTAGTCCTAATATCATCAACAGCAAACTATTCATTGACCCTCTATGCACCATATACAACCTTGTCCCAGGGCTCAGCCCCATACCTGCTTAGATAACGGCAAAATTTCCACCATAAATAATGGGAGTGTTGATATTACAGTCGCCATGCGCGTGCCCAAGGCTACCAACTCGCCGGACAGGCTCTCCTCCACCACGCCCGTAGGCCTACCAACCACAACCAGCTAACTTCCCTTATTACTTTCACATCAGACATAAGGCCAAAGTTAGGATATATCTTCTCAAATTTGGTCAACTCACCTAAAAAGAGAACACCTCTATTCGAGATCCTGGGAGCAAAAAAGATGGTACCAGAAGAGAGCCAAGTTACAGGGAAAGGTTAGAGGCCTTAAATTTGCCCACTGTGAAAAAGAGAAGAGTGAGGGGTGATCTGTTCACAACCTTTTTAAGCTTTTTAATCTATACTGGTGACGTAGGCAGTAAACAGTTTTTAGAATGATGCAGCGATATAGCAACCAGGGGACACATGAAATTAAGCAAGATGTGAAGAAATAGTTTTATGGTATGAGAGTGATGGATGAAAGGAATAAAGTAAATGAAAACACGGTTAATTGATTTTGAATACGAAAATTTCAATTCTTTTTTTATGATCCTAAGACGAAAATCTGATTAAACAAAGTCAAAACCAGGAAAAGTTCCTTTGATATCATTTTTTTTTTTAGATTCATGGAATCCCAAGTTGTATGTCCCAGCGTGAATGCATCAGGGATAATCATAACAGGTACCTGATAAAGAAACTAAAAAGAGGTCACGTGTGTGAGTCCCAATTCCACAGATCTATTGCTCATTCTTAAAGGTAAAACCGGTCAGCCTGAACACCGTTAGGCTAAAGCAAGCTTATATGGTTGGTGAAAAAGCTAAGTAAAAGGTACTTCTATTACAGATATAACTAGCATAACAACCAATATTTTTTTTCCCCTTTTCTGTCGGTAGGACTCAGGTACTAAATCCGAACAGGGCTGAGTTATGTGCGCGTCAAAAAGCCTTCCTAGTTTGGTTGCCGGCCGGCTCCTTCTGCGGGATGTCTTAGGAAAAAAAAAAATGTAAATTCCTACATTCTAATGATTCTAAAAATTCATAGGTACAGATAATTCAACCCCAGCATTCACATCTGCATATATTTAGATATACTAATAGGATTTTTCCCTGGATTTCCTCAAGAAAAGGGAATGAAAATGATCACTGGACGTTTTCACCTCAGGTTAAACTCTAGAAGCTACATTAAATATGGCTGGGTTTGACAGGGGGTCAAGCAGGTAGGTAGGGGTTATATTAGATATGATTAGGCTTGGTATGGGATCAGGGAGTTGGTTAAGGGTCATATTAGATATGGTTAGGCTTGGGGATAAGGGGTGTTTTTTTTTTTCTACTTATTTAATCACATTTCTGTGCTTCGAAACCCTTGCTCACGTATGTAATCGAGGGTTTAAGACTATAAAGTACTTCTGAAAACAATTTATGACTATCAGAATCGTGTTCTTGAGAAAGAAAAGCCAAAGTTAGGAAATTAAAGAACCCACAAAATACCACAATAGCTTCACATATATATATTTCCCTGAATCATTCTTAAATCTTTAATACTTTACATCTAAAAGATGAGACCAATAAAATGCACAGCACAAACAGGGGTAATTACGAGGCGATAATTATAAATTGGTGTAATTACATTTTGGGTGCTGTAATTGTGACGCCGTAAAAGAGCGCCGGGTGAGACTTGACAGCTGTCGTTTGTTGATCAACCTTTGGGCATCAGATCGAAGTCGGAGAAGGTGTTTTCGTCTGTCCCACTTACGCCTCGCCAACGATTTCACCTACCCCAGTGAGTGCGCAGGGATTCTGGGCTGCTTTTTCGTCGCCTCATGACTGCTTCGGGAGAGATGATTAATATTGCCGGCTCCAAGGACCCAGGAATAATTCCCCACACACCCAAATTTGATAGGCAACTGCAAAGCACAAGAAGGGATTAGGTTAGGCTGGTGGTTCTCCTTATCTTGCCCAACTTGACGCCCGTTTATTACTCCATACACGAGAGACTTAGGAGAAGTTATAATTTGCCTGGTGATGTCGAGTGTGCGAGCGTAAAGCATTCTTCAAAATCATGAATATTTTAGGCTGGAGAGATTGGACGAATGTAGTTCTGAGAATTTGTAGAAGCAGTGCTTAATATACTTCAGTGACATTTATCTCCCTCCGTAGTCTGAAGATATTATCCGGGTATAAAAGTGATTGAAAGTTAGTGGATGTAATGGTTCCACAACATATCTTGAAATGTGGAAAATTGTAGCTAATAAGGCATATACGAGTGCTATTTGCTATCCTTGAAAATTAGTACATTAAAGCTAATATTGATAATGTCGAGACTCCACATAAGAGGGTAAAAGGTAAGCAAAAGACAAGAACAATATAATTATTATTTTTTTTTTTTATACAGTTTTTCACTTGTATGCCTGACATTATATAGGTCTCTTACCTACTGCTCACCATTTTCATCAGCTCTCTGCACCAGCCTGAGCTTAATATGTTTAACTTTCTTCTGTCTCCACAATTGATGTTCCTCTAACTTGCAGTTCACCTTTCAAATCTTTAAACCATCTCAATATAAGCCTTCCATGTGGTTACCTTCCCCATGGTATTTCTTATGTCTAGTAAGTTTAACTTGTACAACATGGAGGCAGTCAGCCAAAATCAGTTCAGGTCTCATTACTGCTAACTGCAAATGTTGATTATTCTTCAGACTACCCCCCCAATATTTCCCTCTACTGTGACAGTCATCATCCTTTCCGTGGTCTAACAGCAATAGCTTCAAAAAACACGATAGACAAATGTCATCGGGTGCATCTGCAATACCTACATAATAATGATTTTGCAATAATTTAGTTATGTATACCATGATATCATCATATGAAATGTAAATGCTTATACTGTATCATACAGAATAATATATAGAAAATTATCATTACGTGATAGAAGCAAAACACTTGGTAAACATATATGTTAGCTTTGAACTTAAATGTCACATGCAATCTACACAGAACTGATCTGTATTGGCATCAGCACCTATTTTTTCTTTTTTTTAAGATAAGGTAGGCGAGTTATAGTATCCTCAAATTCATTATAAATGTTTATACTAAATCCTGCTGCATAAGCCAAAGATATTGTAATAAAACTTGGATTTATCAAAGTTTTCCCAAGAGCTTATTGTTGGCCCCATTCCCAACCAAAAATATAGTTTTCCCCCAAATGCCATGAAAAAAATCCTAGGTAGAAACTGGTGAAACAAGATGTTTTTTTATCTCGATCACAATCTTCAAAAGTGAAAGTGGACAATTTTTTTCTATGAGAATAATCAAAAGTATTTTCATAGCATGACACACAAGCACATAGTCTTCCAGTAACTGAGCAGTGTTACTATTTACAAAATTCCCATTCATCCCCTTTTTTTCATTTTTCCAATTTGGACCTTTCCCTAAATTCCCAGAATAGGTTGGATAAATTTTGCTCCTTTTATGAGATGTTGGTATATATATTCTTTTGAATTGAAAAGCCAGATGATGCAAAAAAAAATTTTATGTGATTTTCTTTCATTACTGGCATATATATATAGCTCAAGAATTTTAAAGAGTTACAGTTACTAGTATTTACATATATTATACTATCTCAAGCTTTTGGAATGTATTTGGCTTCATACTGAATATTTTTCCCTACTTTTGAGTATTATATATTGAAGAACACTTCGACAAATTTTGTTGTAAGCCTGAACTTCCATTACAAGGTATTGTTTTCAAGAAATTTCAGTGCTGAATTTATTTATGTTACTGTAAGATCAAATCAAGATAATATTAAGAGCAATTTTTTCATGAAGAATTGATGAGTTTGGGGGAACATCTCAGAATTATAATGATGCAGCAAAATTATTTAACCGATTCACACTGAACTAAGGCTAAGGAAACATGAAGCGTGAATAACACTGAACAGGATCATCTATCCTTAGCCCTGTAATGTAAATATAGTACTGGATAAGTGTGGAGCAAAATAATAGTATTAACTAACTGCTAAAAATAAACAGCATAAAAAGTTATCTGTCATCATGCTACCCTGTACTGTAGGTTTGTTAGTAATTGTTTATACTGTGGGAAAAGAGTAAGCTCCAGACCTGGCTAAAGCCATCATATCATATATAGTGCCTTTGTTGAGATATGCTATCAGGTGAATATTTGATAAAAATTTCCAATATTCAATAAATATCCTGGAAGGAAAATTTGGCTTCTGATACCATGCCAACTCATTACTATTTCAGTAAAAGATGCTATAGAGATACAGTGGTCATCAGACCTCATAATTTCACATTCTCTACCATAAATGTGTATGAACTATTGCATAGTATTGTTCAGTTAAACATCAAAATTTGCAGGAAACTTTTTTGATACTGCCAGTAATGTAATTGTGCCACATAGTGAAATCAGTACGCTTTGGTTCTTCAGTAAGCTGTTCTGAAGTTTGACTATCAGGAAAGTTCATTACTTGCTTTGAAAAATATTTTGGTGATAAGATTAGTTAAAATTGATTTCAAACTTCAATCTTGTTTCAAAGTTATGAACTGATTTTTGAGTGGAAAGCTTGCATGAATTAGGAGAATACCAGAATATAGACAGCTGTGGAGCTGTTGCCTTTCTTCATCTGTTCCTCACTAATGTGAGAAAAAAAAATTCTATGTCTGATTTTCAATGTTGAGTAATGTGAAGCTTATGCTGACAGATTTTTGTGTGACATGTCACAATATTTTATTCACAGTTGTATGTGTAGATAAACCATAAGTTAAACTTGATTTAATGGTACTGTTATGTTAGTTCATATATCAGATCAGCTTGCATTTAGTTAGTGATTGTATCACAAATTTTGCTACCAGAGACTGCAGATGTAACAGATGATTTAGTGGGTGTTTCCTCAAAGATCCCATCAGGATTAGCAGGTACTGCTCAATGGTTACAGAACCATTAGAAAGTCCCAAGCTGTACATAGACACTCAATTCAGTGAATGTCATGGATGACATCACAGAATGGTGTTATTCAACTACTTAAACTCTACAGACTTCTAAAGAATTCAATCCACACAGGTCAATGTGCAAAACAGTGACCCCTAACTCTTAACTACAGTTTTCTTTCAGATTCTCCAAAATCTTGTTTTTCAGGTTAAAATTCAAATATATTCACATTACAGTTAAAAGAAAATCAATACAGAAATATATTTCATCCACTACTTACACTCTAATAATGTGTAGGAGTTTTGTTGATGTTTCAGTATAATGTGCTAAAAAGTGCTGGAGTGAGGCTTGAATGTCAAATGAGTTGCTTCTGTGAATGTTTTATTATTTATCTTACCTACACCAAAAAATTTTTCTGATTTTATGCTCAACTTACACAATAAATCTTTTCTTGTTATAATCAGTGTGATTCATTTATGTATTTTCCTCATAACAACAATATTATAAAAGTGTGTAAAATTACTAGACTTTGGGGAGGTCCCTGCCAAAGGATAGTTCACACAGTGATGTTTCCCAATAGTGAAATTTGACAGTTAAGGTGTGTTTTCGTAGAATGACACCTTTGCAACAGTGACGGATTTGAAGAAATGTTGTTTTTTCAAATACTGCCTTTCCTTGTAATGAAATATTTAATTATACCGAAAAGTTTTCCCATTATAATTTCATTCATAATATCAGAGCAAAATAACTAATATTAGAATCTTATATTCCAGCCACTGATGGTCACCTTATAAGCAAAATCAAGTTTCCAAATTAATGTGCCCAATAAGTGAGATCTACTTGATGTAAAAAATTTAAATATGTAATATAATAGCCAAATGCATCAACAAACAAATATTATTTATCACATACTGAAAAGGCTAAATTTACTTTGAAAGGCCTGACAAATTGTTAACTCCACCCCCATCCCACTTCACTACCAACATCAGCAGCACTCTGTAAACACTGTGCTAGAGTTGACCTCTGCCAGTGGCCTGTTAAGGGTGAGTCATTAAAGGCTGAGAAGCAACACTGGAGTTCACTAGTTATAGAGACTGTTGCTGTGGCCACCCCTTTTTGAGAGAGTTCTATGAGGGAACAGGCATCTGAGATACAGATAGATAGATACTAAACAGGGAAATATCAACCATTGTAGAATCAGAGTCTGATCTTCATCATAATAGTGTGTAGTGCATTAATGGTAAGCCAAGAAGTTTCAGGTATAATCCATACATGAGTATTAGTTTGGGGAAATATATGGTCAGGAACATAACCCCATTAGAACATGGGTTTCAATTACACACAGAATGACATTCTACTAAAACTATAGATCCAAGAATGTAATCCCATTGTTCTATGAGAACCCTTCAGTACAACAGTCAGGTGCATTGTCAAGGTCAGGCAAATGCCTACAACACTGACTCCACTTTTGCTAGAAAAACCTTCTCCTGCCTCATCTTGGTCAACTCTCGGTGTTGGAAGGGTTAGTGCATAAAATCACTTCCTACTCAATCTGAAGCCAGATTCTTGTTGTCAATTAATTCAGCATCATCTGTCTGGTCCTGTAAGTCTAGCTGAAAGCCACTCATTTTCTCTCATAGAAAATTCACAAAAATGTACTGTCATTAATATGGCTGGAGGATGAGAAATTGTGGGCAGAAACTATTGTGCATTGCCACCTCAGCCACCATCCAAGCACAGCATGCACCCTTGAAACAGGTGCAAAACTCAATGCATAAATTCATGTAGAGCTGTTCAGCTCATGTAAATATACATTTGGAGTAAGTGAGGGATTAAATGCAGGAATACAGAAGGAAACAGACATAGAATATCCTCCTAGTCATATTTAAATATGCATAATTTCAAAGCACATAGGTATTCTTTACTAGAGGCCTCATCATAGGAACTGCACATTATTTATAAATGGACTGTATGTACAGTATTAGTCACATCACTTTTTTTGGTTACAGTTACAACAGATCCTCAAGTTGGTGCTATTTCGTCCCAATGTTAACCTGGACATTGCAGCGTTCATGCTCTGAGAGACAAGAAACCCTTCTTCACCTCTTGCAAAGGAAAACAGCACGGTGAGTAAAAGAACCTTTAATCAGTATCAAGACTCAGTTCATCAGCTGCATGTGAGGTAGTAAGGAATGATTACCCTTCATACTTGGGCAAGGGTCAGTTGTTAATGAACAAGATAAAATGTTTACTCCTGATGTACCATTTCAAATGGAATTGTGCATGAAAAAAATGCTCACTCATTTATATTTGCTGAAGGATTAAACTCCATTAATTAAAATTGCAGGGCTTGTAATAAGATATTCTTTATCTTTCTTATTTTAGCCTGTTGTCTGCTTAAGGGATTAGTGTAACATTATGGGATAACACTTGTTCAGAATATGAGTTGAAAGGTCTAAAAGCTAAATTTAGTATCACTGGATTCAAACATCAGTCATACTGTTGCAGTTAGCAAAACAATGCCTTAGCTTGGTTAAATATTGCTGTGATTATATTCTAAAATAACTTTGTTAATCTGGTCCTTACACAATGGACGTCATGCATAAAAAAAAACTTGCCTTGTTTTCAGTGTACCAAATATATTAATGCAAATTGTAACATTATCAGTTTTATATCATGATTCTGTTTTTTCCTCAGGTCAAGATGTGCTGTTTAAGGAAAAATTATCCTAAAGACTACCAGAATGTGAAGTATCTGGTTCTGTAGGTCTCTTTAGTTAAGTTTAGAAACAGGTAATGAATGAATTTTTATAAACAGTAATGTGTGCTGAAACGGACCATTTTGAAAATCTTAGTCACTTGCAACATGTGTTTGAAATATTGTTATTTTTTTGTAAACATCTTCCTGCAGAATGGTTGACTGGGAAACAGGCAACTCAGAACTGCATGCAGGAAGAATGCATGCTGTGGCAAAAGACTCTGTTTCTTTTCCAATCACTGAAATGTTGCAGGAGGATGAGACTGAGCTTAATGTGATGGATTTTGTTGAGACAGAGTACAAATCTGATAAAAGTGAAGATGTAGGAATTACAAGAAATTTGTCTGATAGACAAAGAAATTATACACATAAGAAAGTCATAAACAGAAGGAAAGATTTTCTAGGCAATGTGAATGATATATATGATCCCCGAATAGGTTCAAATAAAGTGAAAAATAAGAGGAAAAAACAAAAATTTGCATGGAAACCTACTTTGGCATTAGAGCCAAGTAATAATTCAGTTGATGCATTACATTATCCTTATGCAACTTGTCTGAAGAAACTTTGTGATGAAGTAGGTAATGTAGAAAGTCCAGTATTAGATTCGTTTCCCACAAGACTATTTGACCAACTTCGGCATGATGACGTTCATTACCCTTATGCATCCCTTCTGGAAGAACTCCATCAGAATGCTGAAGCTGAGGCTGCCAACATTCCGTCCACATTAGAAGAATCATATCAGCAGGATTCAAGTGATTTAGGGATTGCTGATGTTATGAGAAATCTTCACTATCCGACTAAAATTAATGAAGACTCAGATTACAAAGAGGATTCTCAAATTGAGAGCTTTGATGCACCATTTAGTGCTATGCTGTTAGCTGTAGTTATGCAACAGAAAATGCACGATTACACAAATAACCAGTCAAGAAAAACTGTGAATTCAGTCACAGATTGTCATGGCATAGGAGAGATCCTTAAGACTTGCATGCCACAGTCACAAGATGACCCTCCTCCTGGTGAGCTGCACTCCTCTGCTTTACTTCAGAAGTTGTCTCTATCTGCACAGCAGAATCAAATGGTAGAAGTTATAAGCACTACCCTTGACAGTAGTGATGTGGAGTACATCATGGAAAGTTCCACAAGTGAGTCGTCTCATATTGAAGAGGATGATTTTGAGTGGAAGCCAACAAATTGGTTAGCCAAGAAAGTGTCCAGTAGCATAAACATTCCCAAGAAACGAAAATCGCGAAGAAAGAAGAAGCATACTGTTAATGTGAATTCTAGTTGCTTAAATGTACCTGGCTCTTCTCAGAATTTTTTAACTACTGCTGTACAGAAACATTCAGGTCCCACTGGATATTTTGAGAACGAGCTCCACACATCATCATCACCAATACCACCATCAAGGCTTCTTCAGCTTATTATGGGGAATGAACATAATGACTCAGGGGATTCTCTAAGTGAAGAATCCCTTGGGGTCTTACAAGTGAAGAAGAGTAGAAAGTCACGTAGACGTAGTTCAAAATTGAGTAAAAAAAAGGGAAAAAGAAAGAATAATCTCAACAACAGCATACAGAAAGATGCTCTCAACTGCTTAAAAAAACTGCAAAGTACGGGAAACAGTTCTCATATTGAAAGGGCACATAAAGAGGGAGGGGAAATATCAAGGGCTATCAGTGAGGCACAAGAAAATTATTCCCTAGGTGATATGCACTGTACAGCAACAGGAAATGAACCTATGAGTCTATTAAAGGAGTATCTCTTAAAGCCGGCTGGTGAGGAAATTACCCCAGGAGAAAATTGTGATATACCCAAGGTTGAAACAAATTTTTTGTTTAGTCGTTTACTGCAAAATTTCAAAAATTTAGCAGAATCTAGCCAATTGGAGAAAAATCCTGTGAGAGGAAAAGAAGGTCGTCCTGGTCCCAGTATTTTAAGAGGAATGCTTGTTGGAGGGAGGGATAGCACTGAGCTGCCTGGAAAATGTCATACAGAAGAAACACAAGACAAGAAAAGCTTTATTGAACACATGAACATACCAACAGCTAAACAGTGCTCTTCTCAAGCTTCTGTTTTTGATGGCAGTGGTTCTGTGTGTAAAGTTGAGTGTGAACAAGATATCAAGATTGAATGTGATGAGGAAGTCCTTTGTAAGATTGAGTGTGAGGAGGATACTTTTGAATGCCAGGTCTGTCATCTTCAATTTTCTTCAGGGGTGGATCTCTCTAATCACCAAATACTCTTTCATTGTAATGAAGATCCCCAGACTTCCAGCCCTCACAAATTACTACCATGTAGTGTTGACAGTTTGCAAAACAGTGTGTTGCAAGAGAAGCTGCCAGCCTGACGGTGGACTTTTACAGTGCGTTATATGACTGTGCTTCCCACAATAAACCAGATGATATCTTTATGCCATGTTGGGTATCCACATGTGCACCGTGCAATATGTACAAATATGTTAGGACTTTATAAGAAATCGCTTCTTTTAGATTATAAAACCATGGATGAATATATAATGGAAAAAATGTTAAATATATATATATATATATATATATAAATATATATTAATATCTTAAAAAGTTTTAGACTTTAATGGAAATACTGTATGTATATGGTACAGATACTTGGTGTCAAGACTGAGTCCGTCCATAGGAAACAGCCTGTTGTGTAAGTAAAATGTTCTTTCATTAAAGGGCTGTTATTCAGGAAGTGTGTGCAATTACTAGCTAATTATATTACTTGTGATAAAGAAGGAATTGTTATGCCTATCTCACTTGTGTTAGTTTCTTCTGTTGTTACCTTGTTGTTACTAAAGTGGTTTATTTATGAAGTAGCATTGTTAAATTTTCAGTGAAAATAAAGCTAAGATTTTAGAGTTGCAGACTCAAAAGAAATCGTATTGACTTTAGTGAATAAATACATCAGATTGCTGTGTGATAGGGTTAGTTGTATAATATTAACATACACATTCTAATAAAACCATTGACCTTTTAGAGTTGTCATGAGTATCTGACTGTCTTTTAGTACTCAACAAATATCTATCAAAATAGAATTAAATAGTGTTCTTAATGTTTCCGTAGTTAAGATGGAATGAAAAATTCTAGATACCTGAAGTACTGATGCTGTAATTATGCCAAAGAAAATTTTATTGGTTAAAACTATTTATTGTAGTATATTGATCTCAGTCACTGCATCGCAGTCATGATCCAAGACAAGGGTATAAGGCTTGTATGTAGGTTTGGTATCTACTCTTATGTTGGCATATAGCTCTCTCTCTCAAAATTATTTGTAGTAGCAATGTCTATGTCAAACTTTAGTTAAAGGGATGTTTGTGCTTCTTATCATAAGTATTATTTCTTCATGGAAATTGTAGTGTACTCTTATATTATATTCAAAGATGAGTAGGAACCCTTTAGTTATTAATATCTTCAGGAGTCTCCAGTGCTTTTCCAGGTCAAGGCCGGAGTTAATATTTAAATCCAGGAGATAACAGATAACATATGCTTTTTTTTTCAGTGCATTATACTTAAATGAGCGTAAATGAGGTCGTCTTTCACCTTTTCCTGACACTACCTTGGTAATGAAGGAAACAGCAAACAAGTATGAAAAAAAATCCATAGTAGGAGATATATGTGGATTTAACATTCATAATCTGTAAATGGAAATGAAAACTTAATAATTATTGATCATATTGAATGTACAGTTATACTGAGATGTTTATATTTCATGCATTTACTAAGTACAGCAAGTAAAAGTTTTGAAAACTCATCTGAGTATCTTTTTTCTAAGTTTTTACTGTAATACCATAGAAGTAAAGTAGCCAGTTTAAAAAAAATCAGTTGAACTGGTAATTTATTTATGCCCTAAGCTGAGATTGCAAAATTTGTAAAGACTGTTCATATCCTTAATAGCAAAAGTTGAATAACACAATTCATTTCGGCAGCTTCTTGGAAAGCCATGCCCAAAAGTTGGGCCAAGAGTTGCAAAATCCACAGTTTTAACTCTGTATCATTCAGAAAGCACAAGAAATGTTCATAACTCTTACAAAAAAAAATTTAAACTCAACTAACTAACCAAAAACATTCCTTTTGAGCAACACTTGTATGATATCATGGAAGGTAAAACACACACATTTTTTTTTTTCCATACATATTCGCCGTTTCCCGCATTAGCAAGGTAGCGTTTAGAACAGAGGACTGAACCTTAGAGGAAAAATCCTCACTTGGCCCCCTTCTCTGTTCCTTCTTTTGGAAAAGTGAAAACAGGATGGGAGGATTTCCAGCCCCCCGCTCCCTCCCCTTTTAGTC
>JAYMFT010073210.1:0-14517 GCA_038088735.1 Panulirus argus
ACATACATATATATATATATATATATATATATATATATATATATATATATATATATATATATATATACACATGTACATATACTCGCCTTCATCCATTCCTGGCGCCATTCCACCCCACAGGAAACAGCATTGCCATCCCTTGCGTCAGTGAGGTAACACCAGGAAACAGACAAAAATAAGCCTACAAATTTCTTAACCTTTCATTACTTACTCGATCAAACCATCTCACACCACATATTGTCCTCAAACATTTCCTTTACAACACATGCACCCCCCTTCGCATAACCCTATCTATAGCCCACGCCTCACAATTATATAATACTGTTTGAACTACTATTTCTTTAAACACATACATTTTTGCCCTCAACGATAACTTTCTCTCTTTCAGCACATTCTTCATCACACCCAGAACCTTCACCCCTTCCCCCTCACTATGACTCACTTCCACTTCCATGGTTCCATTCATTGCTAAGTCCACTCCCATATATCTCAAACACTTCAGTTCCTCCAATTTTTCTCCATTCAAACTTACATCCCAACTAACCTGTCCCTCAACCCTGCTAATCCTGATAAACATACTTTTGTTCATGTTCACTCTCAATCTTCTCCTTTCACACACTCTTCCAAACTCAGTCCCTAACTTCTGCAGTTTCTCACTCAAATCAGCCATCAGTGCTGTATATTTGGTGAGTAACAACTGACTCGTTTCCCAGGCCCTCTCATACCCAAAAGACTGCACACTTGTCCCTTTCTCCAAGACTCTTGCTTTTACCTCTCTCACCACCCCATCCATAAACAAAATAAAAAACCACGGTGACATCACACACCCCTCTTGCAGTCTGACCTTCACTGGGAGCCATTCACTCTTCTCTCAACTTACTCATACACACAATTTACACCCTTGATTAAAACGTCTCACTCCTTCCAGCAGTTTACCTCACACACTATATATTCTTAATACCTTCTACAAAGCATCTCTATCAAACCTATCATATGCTTTTTCCAGGTCCATAAATGCCACATACAAATCCAAGGTTTTCTAAGTATTTCTCACACACATTCTTCAAAGTAAACACCAGATCCACACACCCTCTACCACTTTTGAAACCACACTGCTCCTCCCCAATTTGATACTCTGTACATGTCTTCACCCTCTCAATCAATATCCTCCCATACAACTTACCAGGTATACTCAACACTCTTATACCACTGTAGTTTGAACACTCACCTTTATCCCCTTTGCCTTTATACAATGTCACAATACATGCATTCCACCAATTCTCAGGTAATTCAACATGACCCATACATACAATGAATATCCTTACCAACCAATCAACAACACAGTCACCCTCTTTCTTAATAAATTCAGCCGCAATGCCATCCACTACAGCTGCCGTTCTGCATTTCATCTTCCACAAGGCTTTCACCACCTCTTCTCTTTTCACCAAACTACTTTCTCTTATACATCTTATACACCACTTTCTCTTATACATCTCCAGTCATATGTGCTTATTCCCTGTATCGCCCAAATGTCTCTCTTTTCTCTTTCACAGTCAACTTTACTTCTCCATCCTACCACTCACTAACCTTTCTAATCTGCCCATCTACTTTTTGCATGCCACATGCATCTCTTGCACATGCCGTCACTGCTTCCCTAAATACCTCCCATTTCTCATTCACTCCCCTCACTTCACTTGCCCTCACATTTAGCCATTCTACATGCAATCTCTGCTGGTATTTCTTCACACAAGTCTCCCGTCCAAGCTCCCTTACTCTCACCACTCTCTTCTTTCCTACACTGTTTCCTCTTTTTCAAAAACCTCTACAAATCTGCACCCTCACCTCAACAAGATAGTGATCAGACATCCCACTAGCTGCCCCTCTCAGCACATTTACATCCAAAAGTCTCTCTTTTATCAGCCTATCAATTAAACTTATCTAACAATGCCTGTTAACTATCTCTCCTACTCACATATGTATACTGTACTTGTGTATATCTCTCTTTTTAAACCAGGTATTCCCAATCATCATTTTTTTTTCAGAACACAACTCCACAAGCTCTTCACCATTTCCATTCATAACACTGAATATATATAGCATTAGTAAAATGGCCTTGCTTAAGGCAATTAGTTGCCTGTGCCATCTTAGCTAACATTAAGAAAAAAGTAATCCTCTCCATTTCATTCTAGGAAAGATCAATAATCTATTCAGAGCTAATAGATTTATTATCATATATGAATTAGGCTACCATTTCTTGAAATCAAATTATTTGGAGAAAATCTTCAGAGTATGAATACATTCCAATGAAACAAAGCCACCACTCTGATATTCCTAGAGAAAATACTAAAAGCTCCCTCTTTTTCTTGGAACTGGAGGATGCAGGAAATACAGAAGCAACTTCCTGAAATGCAAATGCAAATCTCAAGACATTTATTAGCTCCCTGGGAAAAAAATTTTTCTTAGGGGCCATGTTACTTATAGTTGATTGAGCAATCTTGACATCAAATTAGAGCTCCTTTTAAATTCTCATGATGATCAATATAACACGTGTTTATCCTTCAATCCTAATCACCTGCAAATAATGTAATGACCATCGAAGGATGTATGAATAACCTAAAGTGAATATAAACAAACAATTACCACTTCATGTGCATGAAAATCCTCCAAAATTTGTGCTTTACCAACAGAAAAATAGAACAAATTGTATGATAGTTCCACTTAAAAGTCTGAGGAACTTGCAGAGCTTGAAGTACACAGTGAACCTCTTGTATGTCTTGCAAAAATTACAAAACTTGAAATAACAAAGAAATTTGTAAAGCTTCATATGTAACACCTTAATACTTGTAAAACTTTTAAATTTATGAAGCCTGTGAAGTTTCAATATTTGTAAATGATAGAATATTGGTAAACAATTTCCCCTTTGCAAATTTCTTACAAATTTGCTTCACAGTTCAACAGTCAAGGCATGAAAAGTTCCAGAAATCCAGACTTAATGTTAACCGTGAGAATCAAAATCCTTCCTTAGGGAGATATGTTTGCCTAGCCTAACCTCATAAACAGAGCGCTTCTGCAAGTTTTGTTGTCTATCATGTCCTGAAAGTGAGGTCAATCTGTGGAGCTGTTTGATTTGCTACTTGCAGCTGGTAGCTTGAAGTTAACTGGTAGTTAATACAATTGTGGAAGTGAAAAATCAAGGTCAACTTAGCTTGCAACTGCTGCTTTAGTGGCTGGTTGTTGAAGAGGGGAGGGTAACTGCTCACAGCTGGTTTGTTTGACTTCCTGTCAGATCAGGTCTATAATGACTTCTCTCATGGTAATTCAAATGGACTCAGCAGCTCACTAACAAGCTAAGATAATATCTGCTTTTACTTATTGCAAGAGACTATGACACTATGGCAAATAAACCAAAAATCTAATGTTTTCCTTTCTTTCCTGCAGCTATCAATTAAATGACAGTAGAGACCAAACAGGAGACTTAAGTAACTTAGTTGTCTTCTATTGTAACTTAAAAGGTAAAGGAAAAGGTAGGGGCTTGAACCATATGGCCAAAAATATGCATAAAAAACAACTTGGCACGGAGTCTATTGATACTGTTATAGTATTCAGCAGTTGGCTCTCTAGGATCACTGGTTCATAACATTATTTGAATCTTAAAATTCATTGAAATTATAAAAAAAAAAATCTGGTCATGAAATAATATATTATGAAAAGAAGTAACTATGTAGTTCCTCAAAATGAGTTAAATGATTAGCTTTACTTGCTCATGGAAGCATGGCTCTGAAAGAAGTACATGTATCACCACTTCTCTCTTTCTTTTTTGCTACATTTACACTGCAGGACTAAGAAGTGCTCTGCCACAAGTTTTCAAACATCTCAGTATTTGCAAAAGTTTGTTTTTCTCCCATATTAATACATTTTGTTACTATTTCTTAGTTTGCTTTATCTCTACTTTTCCCATCTCTTCACATTTCTTTACTTGTATTTCCCTGTGTACACTGTGTTGCTAAAGCATGTCTCACTCTTTTCACATAATTCTATTTCTTAGTTCAAGCCACTGGTAACTACTGTTTATATATTACAGGCAAGCAAGCATGGTGAATTCTTCAAGAAATATTATGAGAGAACCTTATTGGTCTTTGTTACTTGATGGTGGAGGGATTGTCATGAGCTGCAATGTTCAGGTATTTCTACATGCATCACCTTGCTATGATATGAAGGTAAGGGCATGCATGTTACACATTTAGAAAGAATTCTACTAACAAGTGGACTGCAGTCTTCTTGTTAATACTCTAAATGATAATGTTCATATAATATAAGCTTAGCTGTTAAGCTTCTGTTCCTAACAATTATTGGCACTACAAAGTGCTTGTTTCATAAGATACTGTCATACACTCATTTAATAATGAAGCTGGGATTGATACATAAAAATATCAGAAATAAAAATACACTGACAAAGGAGACTGCAGTGTTTAAAAAAAAAGAGAAAAGATTTGAAACCGTAAAATTCTGTCATATCAAGTTCAGATACCCTTTATGGGAAACTGGAGGCCATCACTTATAAGAAGGAACACAGGGCCTTTTATTATCACATAAAGCCAGTCTAGATGTTCATGTCAAACCATCAGGAAACACAGTAACTAAAACAAGTAGATAACATTCCTCAAGATACTCATTTTTTGCAGAAGCTAAGATATCAGGGGTGTAAACTACATGCTGGACTATTACTTCCATTCTTCTGTAGTCAGTCTAGTTATGTAATCTTTCTACACTCTCTACATTTACCATCATACTATTTATAATTCTTAAAGCTAGTCCCAGTCCGGCTGGAGAGCATTTAAAATATAACATCAGTTGAGCTCTGGATACTCAAGGATAATTCAAACTAGTAAACTGCATCATGCTCCATTCAGATTACAAATAAATAAAATCATGGATTACTATTTACAAAATCTGAGTGTCTGGCTGTGTCTATAGCAAATAATCCAACTCATGTGTCTCCTGCTGGATAGAATCTGACAAAAGCAATGTATTATACATCCTATGTTTGGTACAATGTGTTATCCCGCTTCTCATTCACAATTCTGTAATTTCATTCTAATTCTGGTTGACCAATAAAAGTTATATTGAAGTGTAAGTGGATGGAGATGATTCGGCAATGGTAAAGATTCTGCTGTAAAGTGTGGGAGCAGGGAGATGACAGCATTGTACAGTCTTACAGTCACCTTGGGCGACAATTGGTCAATAATGCAACATGCATTACAAGTACCTTCACTGACTAAAAAGCTACATCAAACTTGGTTACCACAATATGAATGGCATAACTGTGGAATGTCTGCAAAATTTATCTAGGTATGGCAAAAATTCTGCATATGACGCATCATTCCAGAAAATTCATAGATTTCATATCCCATAAGTCTCAGTTACAATGAATTCAAAGCTATCTGAAAGCAGAATATGTTTTTGCAGAAATATGAAAGTGAACTTATATACAAAGTCTGTAGTAAAAGAAGAAGCAAACTGGCTCGTTCAAAAGCTAAGTGCAGACAATGAATGTAGGAAATGACTGCACATACAGCAATATCAATAACTATATTTACTGGCAAATCCAACTCCAGACACACAGTTATGAATCTTCATTATCTTCACTTCTTTAATGAGAAGCTAATTTATTATAATAAATAATGATAATGCAAATTACCACTCTTTCCAATGTTTTGGTTAAAATCTTGACTGCAGTGACATTTCACAGTCAGTAATTGTACATCCCATGTTTCCTGCATTTCAGATACTGAATCTAAATTTTAGACAGTCAACAGTGTACAATGAATAATATATCTGACAAATCAACACATTTTATTTTCTGAATTTACTGTTCTTCAATTCATGTTCAGTTATCTTTTAAAACTGTCATGACAGAATTCTTGTGCACTTCATAACTGCCTAAGAAGTTGTGTAACAATCATGCAACATGGCCACAACTAACAAGTACATTTACTGACTAGTCACAATGCCTCTTTCCTCATCAAACTCTATTCAATTTACAGGTACACAGTCTTCTCTTATAAACTTTGTTACAGAAATCCATTGTCACATTCCAATGAAAATGTTCATCATTACTTATTTAAAGGAAATCTAATTTTAAATAATATAATCTTTACTTGCCAAAATCACTAATGAGATAGAGGAATACCAATTTTTCCTTGACAAATGTACAAATTTTAATGATTATTTTACATCAAACGTTAACCATACATTCTCTTGATCAACCCGGAGTTTGAAAACAAGGCATGTCTAAGAACAATGCTAGATATCCAGTAATTTTAAAGTTGTGTCCTATACCAGTCTCCTGATTACAGAGTAGCTGCAAGTCGATTTCAGTGACTGAAGTTTACAGCATAACAACACCTTAAAAGAGCTGATCACATTCACAGTAGTAACCTTTACATGTGCTTTAAACATCAAGATGATAAACATCCACAGGACATCCTGTCTTACAACACATAACAGTGCTTGGCAAATTGTAGATACTGGCTGATGTGACAGTTAGGAATATCTTGGACATGAGAAGCTCTGTACTGGGCATCTGTTGCAGTTTTGAGGCAGGTATGGTCACGTTTCTGAGGACCAATTGTACTTTTTGAGATTAGGGATGTGTAGAATTGGAACTAGAGGAATTACGGATTAATTACATACATGAAAGACACAAATCAAGTACAGTAGTTGCTCATTGTATTGTTTCAGAAGCCAAATCATTATGGGGCTGCATAGGGCCCATTGGATGTGCAGCCTCCAGTATGGCACACCACACTCACATGAAGTCATACAATAAAATATCTAATTATGAGCACATAAAATGGAATATGCTCTTTTCAAATTTCAGTGGTTCCTGCTTTTTCCAGTGAAACAAAACACTATGATCTTTATATTTACACATCAATACCAATTGTTTCAATCAGTTTTTGTGTCTTTCAACATATTTCACATATCACTGTTTTTATCTTCATGCAATTCCTTCTCTGTGTATGTACACAATATTGAATTTGTGATGAAGTCTATCACATTCACATAAAAATCTGGGTTACTGCATTGTGCAAGACTGAATTCACTTTCAGCTTACATGCACAAATAAATCTTGGGACAGTTGTACATGCGTACCGCACTGTAATTCTACCACAGAGTCAGAACACTGCTAACATTGCTAACTTATCATTCTAAGAGTAACACAGTTTCAAGTTGCCAACTGAAAACACTTGCGCACCTTCTTTGTCTATCTATTGACCCGTTTTGTATTATAGCGAGTCCTAATAAAGTTCACCTTCCTGTTTATCTATAGACCCGTTTTAAGTTATGGCGAGTCATGACGGTGTGTGTGTATTACTACTCAATGATGAGGCACTTGGGCAGGTGGAGGTGCAAGTGGTGATGCAGTTCTGGTGTGGCTCCTGGACAGTTTGTGAGCTCTAGCTCTTGCAAGTGGCGCAGCTGTACTAGGGATGACAACCCAGCCGATGTCACGAGTGTGCAACCTGCAAGAACACCAAATTCTGTAATAACCAAAGCATGCAGTGTCCTAGATTAAGTCAAACTTGCTCTTTAGAATAATCTCCCCTGATTCAAAGTGACAGTGGGTACCAAATTCATTTAAAGGATACTAAAGATCTGGATGAAAGCTGAAGCATCATTCATTTTTAAAGACAAGTAAGAAAGACAGAAAGAGCAACATCACACAGTTCCAGATAATGAAATGGTGACTTCATCCCACATAGCAAGAACATATTTTCTTTGGTGAGGTATTAGGAGTCCCATGACACTATTATCTTTGGATTCGGAATGATATTGTTTTGCAGCGGGTGTAGTAGTGTAGCATCTAGAAACAATAAGAGTAGTAAGGCATTACATTATATTCTATGATAATGATCTGACTGGTACGGGCAAGGGCTGTGAAGATGAGTTTATAAAGTGGGGTTAATTTATTAAAATAGATGTGAAATACTTCTAGAAATCAGCAGAACCACTGAAAACCTCACCTAAGATCCCCAAGTGATTGAAATCTACCTTAATTTCAATGTTTTAGTAACACCATCTGTTTTGAATCCCATCTCATGGTAAAAAGTGTTTGCTACATAATTTGTCTGATGCGAGTCACATAACCAGTTCGAGCTGTAATTTTTCACCATGATGCCAGCAAGCAAGCTTGAACTATTCACAGTATATCAGGAGTCAAAACAGATGCCATTACGATGGTAAAGTTCACCTAAAATCATAAGAAGTTAGGTGTGATTTTCATGGGATAGGTTGATTTCCAACTCTTACAATAATAAACCCCATATTTCCCTTATCTTTTTAGCCATTACCCGTGCTGACTTATTCATTATTGTAGAATGAAACATAATACTTCCAATCATGTTTAGCCACTCTTATTTCATTCAATAAATGCCATACATTGCAACCAATGGAAGACATCATCACTTGAAATCAAAAGCCACTAACCTTGCCGCTACTAGTTTACCAGTTTACCATTTCTTCAATCAAGTGGGGAACCTTGCAATGTTTTCACATAAAATTTGTTAATGAATAGCCAAGAATAATCTATAATTATCATGAACCTATCTACGGTTCACCTACAACTTTTCAATAGACCTTGATACAAGAATCTTATGCTGTCCCAAACAAAAATGAAACTGCAAGAGTATAATTATGAATTCTTTGTGAGAGTCTGTACCAGGGGTCGGCAACCTTTTTGCCTCTTTGGGCCGGATCACGTATTAATGAGTGGACGGTGGGCCAGATAAATGCCATAAAAAAGCTTGAAATATGGGAATCATCCAATTAAATACATGTAGTTATGTTTTGCCTCAAATCAATGAATAACGCATGCTAGAAAATAATCTGTGCTTAACCAACATTGCCAATTAGTAATCAAAGAACTCAATTTAGTTGCAGTCTATTTGAATAATCTTTTGCTTCTATTAAAAAGAACAAAGAATCTTTAAAACATAAAAAATGCATGAAAATGATGCATTAAATGGTGGTAAATTATAATTAAAAAGAAAGACAACTAATTCTACTGCAAACAGTCAAAACAATGTGAAACTTGATGTTGCTTGTTGCTTGAAAGCTTCTCAAGACTGAGTGTCAGACTTGTTGATGCCCAGAGCAAGACATTATCCAGATGGTCATCAGTCAGTCTTGCTTTCAAACGGTTCCTAGTGTATTTCAGTTTTGGAAATACTTGCTCACACAGATAAGTGATGCCAAACAATAATGCAGTCTTTTTTGCACGGTCCACTAAGGATACTTCCCTCTTGGATGACTATATTTTCTACAGAAGTCAAGCACTGACACATCTTCAGAGTGAAATTTCGATCTCAATATGTCGTCACACTGCATCTCAATCAATTCCATTTGAAAATTTTCTGATGCAGTGTCCACTTCCACATCAAGTGGAGCAGCAAATAGCTTGAACTCATTTGCATGCAAGTGAAAATCAGCAAAACGAGATGAAAACTCTTTTCTTAATTCTTGGACAGTATTCACAAAAATGCCTGGATCTTGTGCTTTACTTTTTTGAAAAGTGGGAAAATGTGCACAGTTTCCTTTTTTGAAGCTGGTATTCCCACAATTGCAGTTTTCATTCGAAGGCCACAATATGACCATGCAGTTCATGTATCAGCTGATTTTTTCCTTGAGGTTGTAAATTCAAGTTATTTAAATGAGATGAAATGTCCACAAGAAATGCCAAAGTTGCAAGCCAATCAGGATCACGAAAATGTGAAGCATCCTCATTTTGCTCTCAAGGAATATTGCCACCTCTTCATGCAATGCAAATGCTCTTTTCAACACAACCTAGGCTAAGCCAGCGTACATTGCAGAAATAAGCCAGGTCCCCCATATTCTGCCTCCGTATCCAACAAAAACTACTGAAACTGGCGATGATTCAATCCACGATATAGGATCAAATTCACAGCCCTAACACAATGTCCATAACATCCTTTAATTTCAAAGACTTGGCACATAATGCCTCTTGATGGATAATGCAATGAACTTTAACCAGTTTCTGTGCAATTGTCCTTGCAGCAATGCGATGATGCCCTTCCCCCCCCCCATTGCTGGTGCCCCATCAGTTGTGATGCCAATTTACTTTGACGCAACACGTTTAATTTCTGACATCATTTTCAACAAAGTTAAAAAATGATTGCTCCAGTAACCGTGTTCATCATAGGAATTAACTGAATAAACTCCTCCGAAATTTGAAAAGTTGAGTCACTCGTCACACAAACACTGCAAGTTGAGCGGTGTCTCGGCAAGTCTGTGTTCTCATCAAGCACAATAGAAAAAAAAATGCAGTTCGGTGCAGACATCCAAACTTCACCCCATTTCCCTACGCCGCAATTTATGTTGGTTCACTTTCCCTCTTCTATAGGTATTACTTGGGTTTTTGCTCCCGAGAGCTGGCTGCTTGTGTGCCCATATCACTAGCTAGATCGCGCTATACTCGGAAAGCTGCTGCGTCACATGATCATTGTGTAGCCATCGGCAACTTAAGGGTGGGCCGTTTTGATAACTGCTTCTTTCCCTACGTCAAAACCTTGGAACTCTCTACCTTCTCACGTCTTTCCTAATATCTATGACCTGGCACATTTCAAAAGACAGGCCTTTCATTTTCTCAAAAATTCGCAGATACTTTCCCATGTCTTTTCTTTTTCCGTTTCTTAAATCTCTATATTTTAACCGGGGCCCGGCCTCGATATGGACTTGTGTCCGTGACAGGAGCTTTCAACATGAAAGAAAAACTTAAACCCTTGACATTTCTTCAACTCGCCGTGTGATCGTTCTTCCAGACAGGCTGAGAGGTGCAAATAAAGATTTCTTTTCAGGACAAACAATATCCACCACTGCCAGTAAACATTCTTTGACAAACTCTCCATTTGTAAAAAGCTTCATATTTTCTGCATTAAGTTTTGTTACTTCGTAGCTGGCACGAGTATTACCTACATTTTTACTGCTTTTCTTGGCAAAAAATGACGTTTGTTTTCCAAAACTAACCTTCAGTCGCTCAACTTCATCTTTCATTGCTTGTCCAGTAAACTTGTTAAAATTTCCACAATGGTGGGTCTTGTAATGTCGCCTCATATTTGCCACCTTCTTCACAGCAACAATTTCTAGGCAAAAGAGACAAACTGGTTTTCCAGCGTGCTCGATGAAAAAATAATCTAGCTGGACACTAGATTACTTCTTCATCTTGGAAATTTCGGCATTCGGCGTCTACCATCCTGCGTTTTGCAGTCATTGCCATTGGATTTTTTTTCTTCGACTTTTATTTCGGAAAGCGAATTATTCAACAATTATCGTAACACTTGTAATATGTTTAGCGTGAAGCATCCTGTCCCAAAGAAACTCCGCAAGCTGTAGTGCCTGTTATGTCGGTGAAACTTGCCGACATTCCAACACGTGTTCGAGAGCATTTGTTGACGGAAAGGAGCTTTCAGAATTGCTTAAAAACGTTTAGTCGGAGGATTGTTTCACAATTCTGGACTCCGCCCGATCTTCGTATCATTTAGATTAAAGAAGCTCTTCATATCGATGAAAAAGAACCCGTCTCTTAATAAACAGTGGGGTGGACAAAATCTTGTTAATACCTCCAAGACCCAGTTTCTACTTTTCTCACTAACGAAAACTCCTCACAAATCTCGTCTCTCCTTTGACAGTTCTGTAATTCCACCTCTTGACTCAATAAACATACTTGGTGTTACTGTACCATCCACTCTTTCTTGGAAACCCCACATTACGGGAATAGCTAAGTCTGCTTCTAAGAAACTGGGTGTCCTGTTTAGAAGTAGAAACTTTTCTGAACAGTTGCTCCGTTTATACAGGGGATTGATTTGTCGTTGTATGGAGTACTGCTCTCACATTTGGGGTAGTTCTAGCTCTGTGTCCTTGCTTGACAGAGTTGAGTCGAAAGCGGTCCGACTTATAAACTGTCCTACGCCGCAATTTTGGTTTACTTTCCCTCTTCTATTATTACTTTGGTTATTGCTCCCGAGAGCTTGCTGCTTGTGTGCCCCCACCAGTAGCTAGACCAAGAAATCTTCGGCAAGCTGTTGCGTCACATGATTATTGTGTGGCCATCGGCAACTCAAGGGTGGGCCGTTTTGATATCTGCTTCCTTTCCTACACGTTGAAGCTTTGGAACTCTACCTTCTCATGTCTCTCCCAATTACTTTGGCCTGGCACATTTCAAAAGACAGGTCTTAGACTTTCTCAGAAATTCGTAAATACTTTCCCTTTTCTTTTCTTTCTCCGTTTCATAATTCTCTATTTCAATTAAAGCCCGACCTTGATGTAGACTTTTGTCCGTGACTGGAGCCTTCAACATATAAAAAGAAAACTTTTCATGTAAATTTCACCCTTTCAATTTGATTTGCAACGGTCTATGTTTTCTGTACTCTTTATTTGCCACCACTGTTTTCACCGATTTTAACACGTTTTTATTTTAACGCTTCTTTTGTTTGAAACTTTGATTTTAACCGCCAAGTGATGCTTTAAATTCAGTTCAGCTTCAGATTTAATTTATACTGAGGATGATTGTTGTACAATCGAAACCGGTACCGGTGCAGCAGACACTTCGTAAAACTAGAAATGTTATTTTCGTCAGATTTGTAACATGTAAATATCTGGTTCACGTGCTATCCTGTTGTTGCAAGAGGTCAAAAAGCTGCGTGAAGTATGTGAACTGTCACCCTAGCATGAGGCCGTAGAAAAGAGGTGATTAGTCTGAAATATTCCTTGCAAATCACTTGCCTATCCTCTGTATTAAACTATAAAAGAGGTGACAAAACACATACCTTACTAGAATTGATTATATTTTCTTCTTCGAGCAGATATTTAGAGTGGAGTTCTTGTTAAAACACAGTGACACTGTTTCTGTTTACAAATTGGAACGATCCCACCTGAAAACCTGCACGCGCAAGGAGAGTATCTCATTTCTAATACATATTAATAAGGTAGTCAGCCTTCTTGTCATTCGTGAGTATACCGGTGTTTCCGTCACTTTTGGTGTTTGGCTTGGAACCAAACGGAACCTGGGGCCCGTGTAAATAGACGCCAGGCATGATCCATCAGCGCGGTCGCGTGAAACACTCAGAATCAGGACAAATTGTTCGCGGGGCCGGATAAGCAATAGCATCCCAATATTTGCTCGCGGGCCGGTCAAAATCTCTTCTTGGGGCCGGATCTGGTCAGCGGGCCGTAAGTTGCCTACCCCTGGTCTATACTCCTGTAATATTTAGCATAGTATATTGGTCAGGGTAGTTCCAGTCAAAAACATAATAGTAAGAAAAAAAAAATGATTTACTCCGGAAGACTTCTGGTGTCTACAGCAGTCACTTATACAGCTGTGTTTTGTAAACAGGACCCCAGTTCGGCCATAGAGAAAAGTATTCATTCCCTATCAAGTTATGCTAACTTTCCCCTTACATTTGAAACTACTAATTATTTTATTTTTTCTTACTTGATTGCTGTTTCCTGTATGAGCAAGGTAGCGTCAGGAACAGACGAAGAAAGGCCACATTCGCTCACAACCATTCTCTAGCTGTCATGGGTAATACACCAAAACCACAGCTCCCTATCCACAACTAAGCCCCACAGACCTTACCCCAGATGCTTCACATGCCCTGGTTCAGTCCATTGACAGCACGTCGACATCAGTATACCAGATCATTCCAATTCACTCTATCACATGCACGCCTTTCACCCTCCTGCATGTTCGGACCTCGATTACTTAATTGAAATCTTTTTCACTCCATCCTTCCATCTCCAGTTTTCTCTCTCCATTTTCCCCGTTCCATCCACTTCTGACACATATTACCTCTTTTTCAATCTTTTTTCACTCATTTTTTCTTATTTCCAGACATTTTCAGCACACGCTCTTCTGCTCTTTCAACCACACTCTTTTCATTACCACATATCTCTCTTACCCTTTCATTGCTAACTCGATAAAACCATCTCACATCACATATTGTCCTCAAACATTTCATTTCCAACTCATCCTTTCTCCTTCGCATAGCCTTATCTAAAGCACATGTCTCGCAACCATAAAATATTGTTGGGACTACTATTCCTTCAAACATACCCATTTTTGTCCTTTCAAATACTGTTCTCACTTTCCACACATTCTTCAGCGTGTAGTAGTAAATGTTAAATAATGTGTTTACAGGCATTTGTATCTTGTTCATCATTAAGGTATCACTAACTCCTTGCTATATAAAAGTAATACATAATAATTTAGATACTGCAGATATAAAATACACATCCTGAAATTATATATACAGTTCAGTAAAATAACTAGTTCTTTTGTTTTCATTTTCAATGTATCACATACGATATTGTACTCAATGGTTTCCCCTCGACGTTTCCCATGCCCTGATTCAGTCCACTGACAGCACGTCGACCCCACTATACCACATCGTTCCATTTCACTCTGTTCCTTGCACGCTTTTCACCCTACTGCATGTTTAG
>JAYMFT010073221.1:0-14517 GCA_038088735.1 Panulirus argus
TATATATATATATATATATATATATATATATATATTTTTTTTTTTTTTTTTTGTGTGTGTGTGTGTGTGTGTGTGTCTTTGGAAGAAGCTCGTTAGATAGAAAGGGAGGGAATGTGAGGTTCCTATTTATCAGGGAAGATGTTCTGATCTTCGTCATGGGGTGGATGATCACTGCGCAGTACACAGAGCTAACATCGTGACGGAGGAAACGTGGAGGACGAGATGCGTCGGCACTGCGCGACCTGACGGATAGAAAGGGGGAACCTAAGGGGAAGCTCCCCACCTGCAGGCCTGCCAGGTGTAGGCTCGAGCACAGTGGGGGTCTGTCTTGACACCGCCACTAGCACCACCGGGGGCCAGGAGGAGCCACATGTGCCAAATATTCACCTTTATTGTGAAAATCTCTCCACAGTCGTGAATTTTAGGGCATCGTACATCTCGGCGAGATTAGGCTAATGAATGGTCTATTATCGCAAATTTACGTGCTGATAAACCTGCTCATGAAGGATCTTCTCTCAAAAGAAAGATGATCCATTCGAGTGTAGAATTCAGAGTTTGCATCCGGGCGTGTTGAGGGTAGACTGGTCTATTTACTCTTTTCCCCTGAAGATAATCATCGCAGACGAATTACGTGTGACGCGGGGACAGGCCAGCCTTCTCCCGTAACGACCCGCCCGTCACAGGAGCCGTGCGCGCCAAGACTGCCTCGCCCCGCGCAGAATAAGACTTCTTTATTGGAGTCATTAAGGCGACGTTCGATAATGCTCTCTTTTGTTCCCGCCTCTTTTTTCGTCCGCAATCAGGAATCTAGAGAGTAATTTATCCCCACTTTGAAGTGCACGTATTTAAGGGAAGCTACTTGAAAGTGCTATTAACTACCTCGTTTCTGCTGCGGCTGAGGGGGATCAAAAGGGAGAGAGGAGGTGTGAGTGATGGTCCACCCTCGCTCCTGTAATCTAATCATCAGCCACGAATGCCAGACAACACCATTTAGATTCCGGGAGAATGTCTGGCAGTCTGCCACCTTCTCTTGGAAACTGCGATAATCCTCCTCCATATTTCTCCAGTTTGTTACCCACTAAACGCACTTTGTTATTCTCATTTTCAGCACATCTGCGTCGTGATCGTACTGCTTTTTTCGTGAAGTTTTAGACTTTTGGTTTAACGTAAACCTAAGGAGACGCGGCCGCTTCCATTGTGAAGGCAGCAACGTCATTTACTGGTTCAGGGAGACTCTTCAGCCAGAGCTGTGTGTGCAAATCATTTGGATATGCACGTCTAGCTACCAGGGGTAGAATTCAGCTGCGTCATTCGCCAAAGACACACATGCAAGTAATACTGCTTTCGGCCTCTCCATTGATCTCTTGCGCCAGCCCTCACTGCATTGCCAAAAAATGCAAAGAAAACAGAAGACCAGATTAATCACCTGCTACTTTCCCCTCGTTTGCCTTCCATAGTCCCTTCGCTCTCTGTCTTTTTCCCTCTTATACCCTCTTGACAGCCCTCTATCTCGTCTTTCCATCCCTATACCCTCTTCACTCCCTTCTCTTCGCGTCCCTCCTCCACTTCTCTCACCTCCTCCTCCTCTTCCCTTGCAGAAGATACCCCTCCGGAAACTTGAGACTAATGAGCGTGAGTGACAATAAATGAGGAATTCGTTGAGGGAAAAATCCCCGCTTGTTTTGAAACGTTTGTTGTCGTAAGTCAACCACTGGAACGTCAAGGGCCGAGCCCGCCGCTCCCTTCTGCTCCTTGCTGCTCTTGACGACATTTTCTCTCCTTGATGTTCCTCCTTTTATTCCTCGATCTGAGTAAGTTAGGATTTCTGCTCATTACTACGACCGCCGTGAGCACACAGCAAAGAATAGAATAAGTTCATCTTTGTTGTTCTGCATCTTGGATTCAACCCTCGTTCCCAGATCAAACATCTGTATCTTCACAATAACAAAGTAGGTGGAACGAGGCAGAAGGCAAAGTGTATCACGCGAGAACTGAGTCAGGATTAGATCAGATTTCATTGTGTGAGGAAGACTGAGAATAATGGCTGAGAGAGACAGACGAAGAGTTAAAGAATCCTTCCCAGTGTGTTGCATTTTGCGTGTTTGACGGACTCTGGCTGAATAACTTGTGGCTCTTAGTAGCTATTACGTCCGGTAACATACGTACAAGCATTTTTTAGCACTCTATGGGTTAGAGATTCTCTTTCCCTTGTCATTATTATGTTTGTATATAATCTTATTTAAGCCGTAAGATAAATCTTGTATTCCTGGACTATCATTGGAGAGGTAACTTGTCAACGTCCAAAATTTTTCGCGCATCTCAGAATGCACCAGACAGATAACGTAATCTGACGATTTGTAAACAGTTTTAATTATTTGATAATCTGTATTCTACTTATAAGTTTCCTTGGCCACTCAGTCAGTGCTTCAAGGTCGTTAGGTATTGTCTGAAATCTAACTATGTACAACCCACTTCAGAGTTTTCTTTTAAGAAAATCAGCGTTCTCGATCTTTTCGTAAAACAGTTTCGTGAATTATTTTTTGAATTCCAGATTCTGAGTTCATTTTCCACAATCTTCATCCCCCAGATTCTCATTTTACCATCGCTCCAAAATCTGCGTTGGATTTATAACATCCCACTGCTCACATTTCAGAAATCGCTGTCCACAGTATAGTATGATGAGGACACTTCGCGTTTTCTCCCCTTCTTAAAGTTGATCTCCTGTCGTGCTCAAGGATTATACTGTTGTGCTCAAAGGCCGTACCGTTGCTTTCAAGGATCGTACCGTTGTGCTCCTGGATCATACCGTTGTGCTCATGGATCTTACCGTTGCGTTCAAGGATCGTACCGTTGTGTTCATGGGGGCCACTGATCCAAAGTGTACCATGATTCCTAGTTATCAATTTACGCTTCACAATACGTAACGTTGGAGCCAACACATGTGTACTCCAGCATCTCCTCTCAGCACAGCTGCTCAGGTCTATCAGTGTGCCCATCTGGTCTCGCGTATCCAGCTGCCGTACTGAGTTACCGGCGAACCAGCGCAACTTAGTAATTGTCGCGTCTAAATCGTAACGCGAGCCCCATCATGCATCACCTTCTTGTCCTGCCTCCGTGGCTGAAATGTGAGGCAGCCATATCGACACGAATATCATGTTCAAACTCGGGAAGATTTAATATTGTGGCTTCAAGATTCTCTCTCTCTCTCTCTCTCTCTCTCTCTCTCTCTCTCTCTCTCTCTCTCTCTTCCTAGAGCTATGCATTAGTCATTTATGACAGATCTTGCTCTGTCTGCCCAGAGACTTGCAAAAGAAAGCGAATACCTTGTCCATGGCGCACCAGCAACATGCTGACGATTTCATACATTTTGCCTGGTTGAGTGTAGATATCTCTACAAAGTCATCCATTTTAGTACTAGATGTATTTTGAAGCTTCGGGTCAGTGCTGTTCCATCTCATCCATAACTGAGCACCTGAGGAATTTTCATAGCTGATTAGATCTGTAACTCTGTGGTTATCTTGGTGTTGAGGAGGAAACGAATTAATCCCGTGAAATATTTAGTAGCGACTGTATGTAATCCAGCAGACTATGGACGATCTGTGTGTCATGGTCTCTCGTTACCGACAAAGGATTCCGCTTCTAATCTTTACGTCTGATGGTAAAACAGAACATAATACCCCGAGTTACAAAACATGTGAGACTCGCATGGCTGGCTCTCCTTCTAAGATCCATCAGAAGGCTACATTTAAAGGGCCGGTGGTTAAAAAAAAAATGTAGCATGATCCGTGAAATAAAAAATCAAATTACTGAGGCATAGAAGTCATCATTAGCGTCCGTTACCGCTGTACCGCATTATTCTCGAGTTTTCTCAATTCTGTTCTACACAAGTTATCAGGTCATTAGCCAACTGGAGCTGTTGTTCTTCGTGATTCATTGAGAACGGGGGAATCAGTCGCCTGTAAGAGCTGGGCTTTGTCCGCCGGCCCCAGTGATCGTCTATTCAGGATTCGAGTTTGGATTTGCGGAAAAAACAGACTCGTTCCTCCGTTGAATTCGGAAGGTCTCCAGCCTGCCGAGTGGGATGAGGTTTTGTATATTTCTAAGCTGAAGCTAAATGGGGAAGGTTGAATTATATTTTCAACTGGCTCTTAATAGTTATCTGGATAATTGTCTTATGGGGCCAAAAAAGGTTTCAGGTTTCATTTGATGTAAATTTATCTAGAGAAAGTGTGATACTTGCTCTCACAGACTCAGAATTTGGTCTTCGAATAAATCGTTCATTTGCCCCAGTGCTTGTTTCTTTTATTCTTGTAATGAATTAGTCTTAATCTGTAGGCGTAGCGAGGGAGACTAAAGGGCTCCCCGGGTGTAATATACCATCTGCTGACGAGTGTAAGGGTTGAAGATTGTCCACAATGGCCCCGAGGACCCAGCAGGTCGCGCAGGATAACTTTTCTCTAAGCGACCCTCGTGAGTTTGACACAAACCCTATGGGAGTTGGCGTGATACCTTTTGTCCGCATCTCTTTGTTGAAGTGGCGTTCTATTTATCTCACAGTTGATGACAACAGCTTCCTGGGACGGTTATATTGTCCGATGGCAATTGGTGACACTGACAGTGAATTAAACCCGCCTACGTTTGACCAGTGGAAATCGTAATGGGGTTTCCAGCGCTGTCTTGCCTGTTCATAGACGAAAAACGTGTGGACATTCCTCCAATGTGTAACGTGAATGGCGTTCTAGTGGAGAGGTCGTCGATGCTGGGTGGTGGGTCATTGTGGGTGGCGAGTGGTAGTGGGTAGTCGGAGATAGTAGGTGGCGGGTCGTGGTGGGTGGGAATGGATAGTTGAAGATCCTGTGTGGTGGATGTGCACTGTGCACCCGTGGTAAATGGGAGTACATGGAAAAGACAGCTAAAAGACCATGCTGAGGTTATCTGTAGTCATAATCTTAATTACAGGAGAAACAAGATAGTAAAGCCCAGGGCGCCTGCCCACCTACCTCTCCTACCGGCTCAACAGTTGCCAAGAAAAAAAAAAAAAGCCAAAAAGGTAACACCATATTATGTGGAGAGAGTAATACTGCAATGGAAATTTTATAGGAAAGTGTGAACTATGAAAAAATGTTCCCAGCTCTAAAAAGAAACGGTTTTACTGGGGAAGGGGTGGAGGTGGGGTGTGTGTGTAGGGGGGGGGGTCGAGCTCAGAAAAAAAAGAACTATTTACTAATGATACGTCTTTTCGTCTTCTAAGTACTTGTCTGACCTTAATATTTAGGTACTGACGGTCTTTGCTCTGACTCCACCTGATAGCAGTTTATCCCAGTGTTCTGCAACACTAAAGCTGAATGAAAAAGACTTTTGTCTTTCTGCTATTACATATCCTTCATTAATACCTTCATAATGTTATTTCTGACCACTGAATTTCTCTGTAAAACGAAGAAATTTTCCTGTGTTGTGTTGTTGAAATTGTGCAGTCTGTTGAAAATTTCTAATAGATCTCCTGGAAATATTTCTCTCTTTTAAGAAAGCATTTTAGGCCTCTTGAGTCTTTCTTCATAAGGTTTATTTCTGAGTTAGTTTTGCAGTTTTTCTTTGAATTTATTTCATATTCTCTCCATCGTTGATCAAGTCTGGACACCAGAACTGAAGGGTGCATTCCAAATGAGGTCCGATGAGGGCGTCATAATGAGCGAGTACTGCATCCTTCGTTTTACTGTTTATATTTCCAGTTACGGAACCTCGCAACCTGTTGACTTTACTGTATGCAGCTAGGCATGTTCCCTCATATTTTAGGTCTTTACTGATACCCATTCCAAGGTCTTTCTCATATTTTACCTGTAATAATGATTTACTGAGTATTTCATACTCGTGGATTGATATCTGTAGCACAAAAGTGCATTACTTCACATTTGTCTATGATGAAATTGATGAAATCCATTTGTTGTAGTTTTTGACCACCTCAGTCAGCTTTTCTGAATCACTTTGAATCTTTGTCCAGTCTCCATTTGACTGGATTATAAATCTTTTTCGTATCATTGGCAGATTTCGAAATCTTACTGGTGAGTCCTGTTTCCAGAAAGTTAGTTCAGATAACGGGTCCCAGGACTGAGCCCTGTGGTACCCCACTTGTCACGTGAAGCCAGTCGGACGCTTCAGTATTTAATATCACCTGTAATATCCTATCTGTGAGCCAGTAGGTTATCTAGGCGCAGATTCGACTTCTTTTGCATCAGAGAGTAACCTGGAGTCCGAGTTATTATGTATATGGCTTAAAGTGTTCAGACAGATTCGAAACCCATGTTGATGGTCGGTTATTAGTTTATCATCTGTGAATTTGACAATTTTGTCTCCAGTTATTCTTCCCAACAATTTTCGTAGTAGACCGAAAGTAAGGCTGTTAGGACGGTAGTTGAAAGGGCATTTTTCAATCCATTTTTTCAATTGTTATCTTAGCAAGTCTTTGATATTTTCCCTTCATGTTATGATATGTTGAATACATTGGTGATCGGAAATGCCAAAAGCCAACATACCTCTTCCAATGTGCTAGTGGTAGGTGGAAAGTGGTAGGGGATGGTCTGTGAGGTAGGTGGTGGGTGGTAGCAGTGGTTGTTGGACTTTTGCTAATGGTGATGGGTGGTGGCGATAATGTGCAGTGGGTCGTGGTGGATGGTGGTGGTTGATGAGTGGCTGTTGGTGGTGTGTGGTGGATGGTGGGTGAGGTATCGTAGGCAGAGTTGGATGGTTACATGCATCTGGTCGATGATGGTGGGCAGTGGGTAATGGTTTGTCCTGGATGGTGGTGGTTGATGGCGGATGATGATGGATGACGGGCGGTTATAAGTGGCGAGTAGTGGCGTTTGGTAGGTGGTAGTGGTGAATGGTGTGCGGTGATAGGCTGTAGACGGGGATGGCTGGCGGTGGGTGGTGAGTGGTCGTAGTGGTAGGTGGTGGGTGGTGGTGTTGGGTGTAGTGTGTAGTGGTAGGTGGCATATGGTGATGGATGGCATGTGGTGGTTGGTGGCATTTGGTAGTAGGAGGCATATGAGGTTTTGGGAAACATGAGATGGGCGGCATGTGGTAGCGGGCGGCATGCGGTGGTGCTGTCTACGGGCGTGAAACATCGGGAGGAGGAAAGTAACAGTATCCATATTCGTTATCTATATAGATGATGACGAAGTAGGACAACAGACAGCTCCTCCCCACCCACCTCTCCCTCCGGCACACCAGCCGGCAGCTGAATAACCAAGAAGGAATAACATGAAGCATGAGTCCCGGATAGTGGCGTGTGGCGGGTGGTGATGGGCGATGGTGGGTGGACACTTTGGTAAGGAGGCTCAAGTCTGAGTAATGGGTGGCTGGTGGTAGACGTTGGCATGTGGCAGTGGGTGGCTAGTGGTCGGTGGTGGTATGCATTGGTGTGTATTGGGTGTTGGTGTGGTGACTGTTAATTGTCGGTGGCAGCTGATCTGTGGTGGTGGTAGGTTGCCTACGGTAGTGGGTGGCATGTGGTGATGGGCCGCTCGTAATAGCTGGTGCCATGTGTTGTTAGTGGGTGGCATGTGGTGGGGAAGGGTAGTATGCGGCAGTAAGACAGGATGTGATGGTAGCTTATGTGGTGGTGAGTTGCATGTTGTGGTGGGTGGCAAATCACAGTGGGTGGCATGTGTTTGCGGCCAGCATGTATTGTTGGAGGGCGAGGGACGGTGCAGTGGGTGGCATTTGATGGAGGGTGGTCTGAGCAGTTGCGGGACGTGAGCCGCTGGGTGATATGTGGTGTTGGGTGGCGTGTGGTGGCTGGTAGCATGTGGTGTCTGTCTGTGTGGTAGTTGATGGCGTGTGGTGGTTGGTGGTCTGTGATGGTTTGGTCCTGTGTTGGTTGGTTGCTTGTGGTATTTGGTGGTGGTTGGTAATGGTGCCTGCTGGTTGTTGGTAGCATGTGGCTGATAGTGGTGCTAGGTGGCGGGTGGCGGTGGGTGGCACAATGAAACAGGTGATATGAAGTTTATGGGTGGCAGAAGGTGGTGGATGGTGAATTGTGTAGGAGACATTTGGCTCTAGTTAGTGATGACGGGCGGCATGTTTTAGTGGGTGGCACCCTTGGTTCGTTGGCAGAGTGACGTTGGGCGGCATTTCGTGGTGGGTGGCGTCTTTGATTCGTTAGCAATGGTTGGTGGGTGGTATATAATGTTAACTGTTGGACGAAAGTAGGTGGTAAGTTGACTGTGCGTAGTAGTGGGTGGCACAGGTGATAGGTGGCCGGTGAAGGGTGGCATGGGCAAGTATCCTATGGTGGTTCGATTGTAAGAAGTCGTGTGTGACAGGCTGTGGTAGACGGGGTGCAGTGGTCAGTTACACTGGTGGCGAGTGAAAGTGATGGTGGAGGTATTTGCTGGTACAGAGCATGCGGTAGTGAGGCATGCGATGGTGAAAGGCATATGATGGTGAGAGGCATGTGGTGGTGAGTGACATGTGTTGTGGAATGGTAGGTGGGCAAGGATGGAGGTCGAGGGACAAGGGATGGTAGGTGACAGAGGATGGTGGGTGGCAGAGGATGGAGGATGGTAGTGGATGATGGTTGGTGGTGGACGGTGGGTGGCAGGGAATGATGGGTGGCAAGAGACGGTGGGCGGCGGGTGATGGTACATGGAATGGTCAGATAACAGGAGACCTGATGGTCCAGGAAGAGGCTGTCTGAAAAAGAGTAAAAAATTGTAGTGGCAGAAACAGGGTAGAAAAGCAGAAGGCACATCCCCGTCCACCTCTCTCTCCTGCTCAACAGCCAGTAAGAAAAAGATGAGAGGAAATACCGTCCAATACAGGGGTAAAATACTGTGGTTGGATTGTGAAAAAATATGTATAATGGTAATTTTCTGACTGACAGCAGGTGTGGGTGAATTTTTTTGTCTATCCTCGATTTGAAAGTATTCGAATTCTTTGCATTAACTTGTTCGGGAGGTAGTTTATTCCAGTCTCTACCACTTCATATGTGAATTCTCTTTTTGCCCACGAAGCTATTACATCTCCATCCTTGTATCTTCAAACCGTCATTTTTGTTTTTGAAGTTTCTGTCGAAGGCAAAGAAATTTTCGAATATGTTGCTGAAATTATCTAGTACTTTGAACACCTATAAGGTCTTCTCGATTTTTTTTTTTTTTTTTTGAGAACTGGTTTAATTCTTTTGGTCATTCCACATGAGGCATATATCTAAGTGAAGTGATGAGTTTGTTAGCTGCTCTTCTTTGAATTACTGAAGATTATCTTGATCAGGTGTAGTGACCAGAACTGAACGGTGTATCTTACCAGGTCAAACCAGTGTTATAATGGGTGAGTGTCGTATTCTTTATTTCATAGCTTTCATTTCTAGCTATGACACCTAACATCCAGTCGTCTTTATTGTATGCAGCTAGGGATTGTTTACCGTATTTGAGGTCATTTCTAATATCACTCCAAGGTTCTTTTCTTCTTTAAATTTTTGTAGAGATTGACCGAGCATTCTGTATTCATGATTTATATTTTTGGCACCAAAGTACATAACGTGGCATTTACCTGCAATGAAATCCATCTGCCACGCCTCTGTCCACCCTAACAGTTTATCTACAATCCTTGAATCTTCAGGCAGTCTTCTTTTGAGTCAACTATATTTCCCAATTTGTGTAGTCGGCATATTTTTAGTTTCTACTGGTAAGTCATGTCTCTAGCTCATTGATGCATATAATGAAAAGTGTGGGTCCTAGGAATGAGCCTTGTGGTACTCCGCTAGACACATGAAGCAAGTCAGATGCTTTTCCATCTAATACCACCGTCTGCCGTGCCCGTCCCTGGGACAGTCCGTAAAGAAGGAGCACAGGGATGACCATTGAGCTCTCCCAAAGTACCACCAGAGTTGGCGTTTCAGGAAGGGGAAAGTGGGTGGGCGTGTCCAGCAGGATGTGACACACTTAAGATTGTGGTGGGAGGACCCCAAGGGAGCAGAGATAATGTATGTATAGTGGGAGGGTCCTGTGGTAAAAAAGAAAGGTCTAGTGTGTTGGAGGAGTGATCGTGACGGTCGGACACACGTGTTGGGTGTTTGATTATTTGCCCCTGATCGTTAAGGAGGAAGGGGAAAGGGAGGGGGGGGAATGTAAAAGAAAGGCTTCGACTCTATCAGGATGATCTCAGGCACAGCCTAACCAATCCTTGTGGTGTAAACTGTAATCCCTATACAGCGGGTCTTAGCAGGAAGATGTAAAGAGAGCATCGCTTCGTCCCAGGCGGTCAACTGGTCGAAGAGTTGTACATCGTTGGAGGGTGAGGGTTGGGGTGCGGGGGATACTCATAACATAAAGGCTGAGGAGTATAATGTAAAGAAATGTTCAACCAGATGACTTCAGAGTTGGGAGACTAAAGATCCGCGTGGCGAACAGTAGATGCTATTGTACTGCAACAATCACAAACACCGACCTTGAAGAAGAAATGATGGCAGAGAATACATCTGGGGACTTAATACTGTAGTGAGGAGTCAGCCTCGGACAGTTTGGTTTAAGAGAGAATATCAGAAGAAGAAGCAGACAGATGGTGTTCTACAGAGGTGAGGTTGGATGTGAGACCGCAAGTGTTGCAGAAATGACCAGCGAAGGAGCCAGGTCTAGGACCAAGTTCAGAGATGAGGTGGGTCTCAGTCGCATGATGAGAGTTAAGGGGATCCCGGGAACCGTCCAGCCCTCCTTGCCCAGTGGTGGTGTTAAGACTCAGCGACGGTGAATCAGTGACTTGTGTACTGCCATGATTTACTGGTATGATAACAAAATGGGGGAAGTCTGGAGTTAAAGGAGCTGTGTGAGCTGCAAGTTTTCATGTGTTATATAAGAGATGGACAGTGTTGAGTTTGAGGACTGATTGGTTGCAACCCAGGTGAAGTTGAGGCACAAAGAGAAGTGAGAGAGAAAGAGAGAGAGAGAGAGAGAGAGAGAGAGAGAGAGAGAGAGAGAGAGAGAGCCTGTGCGAGGGAGGGGAACGTGACAAACGCCACAGTGCTGACTCACTTCGGCCCCATCTCTCACTCTTCCGATACCCAGGTGGTAGTACCCCCTGGTCGGTGGCTGCCTGCCTCCAACTACCACGTACTAATTGTGAATATGTAAACAAAATATATTTCTTCTCATTTACAATCGTACTTTAAAAAGGATATCTTGAGTCGTCTTCAGTAATTAGTTAAAAAAGAATAGTTTATATCGAGGTAAAGAAAAGAACTATTTAAAACGTTTGTAAAAAAAAATAAAGATAACAGAAAGGAAAAGCTAGTTATTTTGGCCCATAAGTCCAGGTTTAAGGAGGGTGTGTGGTTTGGACCATTAAAGAGTGCGTAGTGTGGACCTTTGGAGAATGTGTGATGTGAACCCGCGAAGAATGTGTAGTGTTGAGCAATGAAGTGCGTGGTGCGGACCAGTGAAGAGTACTTGATATGGACCACCGGTGAGTGTGTGATGTGCACTAGTGGAGAGTGTGGTGTGGACTAGAGGAGAGTGTATATAATGTGGACCAGTGGAGAGAGTGTGGTATGTGGACCAGTGGATACTGCATGGCATGGATCGTTCTGGCTGCTTCAGAGGGAGAGCACCTTCGTCACTCTGCCTACATCTCCCCCGCTGGTCAGGGTCGACTTTCATATTCCTGACGAAGTCAAGTCGTGACACCATAAGGTCAACTCAAAATCATGGCTGTGCGGTTTTGCTCTCTGTAAACGGTAACAGTCAGTGCGAAGGAGAGCAAAGTATCATAGATTATTTTCTCTTTTTACATCAAGGGCTGAAGATAAGGATAGAAGTCCTGTTTATTGCCTGGCCTTGAATGAAACATAATAGTGGAAACGAAATATCTGTACAAACTTAAGGGTCACATGAGCCTGTATCGTTCACCTGACCAAAGATTTTAGTTACAGCGACCATCCTGGCTGGTGGGCGGAGTGACCCTGCAACATTTTGAAGAGACCTCGCATGAAGCATCCCAGTCGATATTTTGGCTCAGACTGGCTCATTGGCCCTTGGCCGTGTGAGCTATATAGGAAGACACCAGATGGTTATTGAGAGAATTTTTTAAGGCTGAAAACATGCCTTTTTTAAAGAGACAAGCAATAGCTCTCAGGAAAGACAAGGGTAGGTAAAGAGTTACCAAGCTCAGCAGAGTAAGGAAAGAAACAAACACCGGGAAGGCGGAGCCTTGAGTTGCCATCGGCCATACAGTTACCTCGCGACGCAGTGGTTTGCCCGCTGTTATGTGGCCCCACTAATGGCGCGGGCACGCAAGCACTCAGCTCGCGGCAGAAACCGAAGCAATATTTGTAGAAGAGGGAAAAGACATCCAGCAGCGCGGCGTAGGGAAAGTGGGTCAGACTCTTGGATCAGATTGGGGGAATTGCTGAGTCGATTTCTAGACTCGATTATGTTAAGAGACACATTAGAGGAAGAGCCACCCAACACGTGTGGGAGGATGATTACTCTGGACAAGGCCGTGCAAGTCGCTCACCGTATCAGTGACGCATCCACCCGAGTCCTACAGTGTTACCATTTGTTCCTTTACTCATGATATACCCTTGGCAGACTCGGTATACATCCTTCCTTTTAATGTTTGCTTTTTTTGTTTCAAAATTGGTCCTCAGGGGTTCTATATTTCATGATATTAAAGCTTCGAGAGATGTAGTAACTGCAGTATCGCCTAATCGTCCGTGAATTCTCACACTGCATATTCCACAGCTTACTCGATGACAGCGTAACTAATTTGTTCTTTTTCCTGATGCGAGTTCGCCGCTAATTCACCTTCACAATTCTGTTGGTCAGTTTGAACTGCTGACAATACATCAGGTGTAATCTATTTGTAGATCTGAAACCAGTGACAGTGCCATTGACTCGCCCTGCTCGTTAGGTTGAACTTCATGCGTCGCGGCGAGTGTGTTTGGCCTCTGTCGCAGTGGTGAATGATGATTGTTGTCACTGTTGACAGTGTCAGCACCGTTATCAGCCTCCCATTGTCAGCTCATAGGGACAGCCTCTGTCGTCAGCCGCCCGTCTTTGAGCTCCACTTTTCAGCTTTGGACGTCGGGTTCCCGTCACCGTCGGACTTTGCCATCTCTTGTTACCCTTCGCCGTCAGCTCCTCTCCTCGAGTTCCTACAGCGTCAGCCTCCTTCGTCAGGTGCCGTCAGTCATCAGCTCATCAGGATCACCCCGTCTTAAGATACCACGTAACGGGGTCCAGCAGGACAGTGTGTTCAGTGCTTGGGGATCCTGACGTTGCCTGGAGAATTACGTGTGCTATAATGCCTTGAGTGTGTGTAGTATAAAGCATTTGAAGAGCATGGCATAATGCCTCGGTACGTGGTATAATGCCTTGACGTGTATGGTATACCGCTTTGATATCTGTGTGTTGTATAATGGCAAGAGGTGTGTAGTGTAATGGTTCATCATAGTTTGCAACAGGTGTGTTGACAAGTATGATCGGCATAACCTATGTACTTCGAGTGAAGAACAATGGGGGAGGGGGAGGGGGGACTCGATCTTCTGGTGTGTAACGTCTTGTGGTGATGATGAGTTGCTTTCTTCCCTGGTGTGTGACGGCCTGGTGTTGGTGATGGGTCGCCCTCTGCCTTGGTGTGTGAGGTGGGGTGAAGTCTGTAGGGTTGGTGATCTGACGTCCTCCTGGTGTGTGATGTCAGTGGTGGTGGTGACCTACTGTCCAGCCGGCGGGGAGGTGTGGAGGTCCGCGTGTTAGGAGGGAGGGAGGGAGGGAGGGAGAGGATTCACTCACCAGCTGCACGCTGCATGGTTCCCGTGGGAAGTATGAGGCTGCAGGGAAACAAAGATGGTGTGAGGAACCTTGACCTTAATTACGGAAGGTGTTGTTTGAGCCTCTCTGGCGAAATGACGTCTTTATACAGTCGTCAGACGATCTTATGCCATTCGATACTCAATATAATCAATACTTATTATAGATAATTGCTTTAAACTCTTGATGTACTTTCGTCATTAACATTCAGGTGTCTGAGGTGCTAACTAGTCGTATCTATCCTGCCTTGATGCCAATCTTGTGCAGGACGGAGGGCCAACAGCACATGTGCTCGATTCAGAAGATTCTGAGCCGAGATTCTGAAAGGGAAGGCAAGAGGCAGAGATCCAGTGGCTATACATGAACTGAATCTGGCGTCCTTGTCATACCGTCTCCGCAGACTGAAAACCATTTCCTTTCCAACAGCGACAGAGTTGTTACCTGCTCAGGATGAAAGAGGGAACGGTTTTCGAGAAACCATAGAAATATATGGGACCCAGATCTGCCCTAGATCTTGTATGAATTCTAGATCTCATATATGTATATATATGTCAGAACATGTAATGTTCGCATGTAAATCAGTCTAGACAATTTTACAGTTGTGCGCCCGAGAGTCGAACCCAGTCTACCGAGAACAGCAGGCGGTCAGCGTACCACTGGACCACCGATGGGTCTAGTGGTACGCTGACAGCCTGCTGTTCTCGTGCAATGATAATAT
>JAYMFT010073232.1:0-28866 GCA_038088735.1 Panulirus argus
CTTCTAAAACCACACTGCTCCTCCCCAATCTGATGTTCTGTACATGCCTTCACTCTCTCAATCAATACCCTCCCATAGAATTTTCCAGGAATACTCAACAAACTTATACATGGTTAAGCTATCTCAATGTCACACAAAATTACTTTCTTTCCAATGATTCCTAGACATAGACTAAAATTACATACATCAATTAAAAAATGTAAATCATCGAAATTACATACTCTAAGCAAAATAAAATACAGTCAGTTATGGAAGGTAATGCTGTATTGAATTAAGTCAATTATGACCCAGAACAAAAGTCTAAAGAAATATGTTTATTCTCCTGCCTTAATGAGGCAGCATTAGGAAAAAACAAAGTTAAATTTCAAGTGAAAAAGAACAAAAGAGTTGTATGAAGGGTACTTGCAGGGAAGGAGTGATTGGGTTGCTGCTTTCTCCCATATTCCTCCCAATGACTCACAATCCTTCCCTGCAGATACTATTCAAGAAACTTTTTTTTTATCTTTTTCACTAGGAATTCAACTTCTTCATCTCACCACTTACTACCCTTTCTACTAAGTTCACATCCAATCTTTTGCATACCTCACACTTCACCTACACATATAAGCAATGCTTCCCTCTCTCACTTCCCTTGTTTTGTTTACTCTCACCTCGTGCAATCCTTCACTTACCCTCTCTAAAAATTATTTCTGCATACAGCTCTCTTAAACAAGCTCACTCACTCATACACGTCATCTCCTCTTTTCCTAAAACTGCTACCAACTTTCACACTTACCTCCAACAAGATATGATCACACATCCCTACTGCAGCTTCTTTCAAAATGATCATATAACAACACAGAAGAGTAAAAGAAGTTTCACAGTGGATAAAGGGTGATGTTAAAAGTAATGCAAGAGGGGATAATAAAAAAAATGATGCTTTAAGAAAAGAAAATGCTGATACAAGAAATGAGAATGGTGATATTACACATATTCCACTCTTCCAGTATTCCCACTTCCACTGACAATTCATATTCTCTTGCCTCACTAAAAAAAAGAATCTTAATCTATAAATGATTACATCCAAATGATACTGACTAACCTAGTAAGTGTGTTCATTCTCATTTCAAGTTTATCAAGACTTTCTTGGTACTGACTCTGGTGAAGAGCAAGTTCAGCCCTCAGCATAGATGTTGCTTCCATTTCCTGTGACAGCGCTGCTGCTACTTCAATTCTACGACCCTCTGCAGCATCACGTGCTCGGCTAATCTCCAATACAGCAGCTTTTAGTTCATCTAAAATAAAAACAAAGAATAAGCAACACTTACAAGATCATTTTCACAAAAAAGACCCTAATCATAATGGTACATAAAAGGCTTATGCATAACATAAGATAATCTTCCTAATATGAAAACATTAAACTGTGCTTGATAACTCAAAAAACAGATTGACAGTAGTGTTTCTAAAGTAAGGCATATGACTTCAATTCTTTAGCAAAAGAAAGGTGAGAGAGATTTCTGGAAGGTTACAATTCAGAGGCCACATGATGAATTATAATGATACCTGGAAAAACTAGTGAAATATATCTATAGTACTTCACTAAGTAAAGAAATATTTAGGGCACAAGGCAGGAATGAGAGTAGATGAAACAAGAAGACTGCCTACACATAAAGATGAAAGGTTCTCTTCTTCGCAAAAAAACTGTAGGATACATCACAGTGTGGGAAGAGTAAAGTTTTTGCTCCACTTGGAGTTAAGGAAGGATAAGCTAAGTCTCCAAACAATTTATTTTTCATTCTTAATGTTCTCAGAATGGATTATAGTGTTGGTAGTAAAGGTTAGGAATTAGTGAATGAAGGGAAGAGAAAAGAGACTAACAGATGCAGATGAGGGTGAAATGCATGCACAGGATAGAGTGATGTGGAGCAATGCGATATATGAGGCAATTTGCACTTAATGGACTGAACTATGACACATGAGAGTATTGGGGGAAACCAAGGAAACATCTGTGCAGCCTGGTTGTTGGTAAGGGGCTGTGGTTTCAGTGCATTACATGTGGCAGCTGAATGATAGATGTGACCAAACGAGACCTTTTTTTTTTTTTTTTTTTCTGTTCTTGGCACTATCTCAATAAAAAGGGAAATAGTGAACTTGTATAAAAGAGAGAAAAAAAAAAGATATATACATACCCAAGCCTAAGCCAGGTAACCATTCATTGACCAGCCCCAAAGGGAGGATGAAGAACTGGGTTGGATGTGGCCCAACTGCCCAGCCCAGGATTTGAAACTGGGCAGGTTTATGCATGATTCATGGTCAGCAATGTTAGCCTAACCACTACATCACCTATGACTTCTTATCCCAATTTACTGGTGTTGAGGCAACAGTGTTCTCTACTGTGAAAACACTATTAAACTACTCATTCATCTCCCTATATATTTCTTCATTATCCTTAAAGTTCTTTCCTCTGTAGTCCTTATCCTGATTAATTCCTCCTGATGAGTTAATGGAACAGTTTAGATTGTCTTATGCCATATTCATAATGTTCTTTACAAGGTTGCTTTGCTCCTCTCTCCTCATCTTGCAGTGCTCATTTCTTGATTTCTTATACCTTTCAAATGATGACTTGCTACATCTGTTGTCTCCACAGTACATCTCCAAGCTCTTTCACTTTTTGGTATTCTTTGTTGAACAAGTCTATCACTTTTTCAATCCATCTCCCTATATTTGCATCCAATGGTATCCATGTTCTAACTAATTCAGAGAAGATTTCAAAATACCTTCTATTGCACTTGTCTTTACTGACTACAGGACTTCCTTTTCCCAATTTATACAACCCAAGAACTTTATCATATAAAGGTAATTCCTATGATCATACTTCCTCTGAGTTTTGTATCCTCTCTGTCCCCCTTCTTATGACCTTTTCAACAACATAGTCACACTCAAACAATACATTACTACTTTTAATCACTGTATAATGTATGATAAGCAACTATGTAAAAACAAGGTCTTGTGTAAACGGTAAACATCAGTCCCCTGGTTTTCACATCTGTGAAGTGCCAAAATAGGGAATTCTTCTGTATACATTTTAGAAACTTGTGTCTCCATGATCCTCTAACTTCATAAAAATCTAAGTTCTCCCTATCTGTTTCACTGTATCCGAAATCCTCCACTATCAAGACTTTACTGTCTCAAAGGAAAGAGTGTCTCACTGCTTCCTTTCCATCCTGGCTCTTCTTTCATTGTTATCAATGTCCAATTGTTCTGGGTTACTGCAGTTCCTTAGAGGATTGTAAGTTAACAGAGCCATTATACATATCTTTTCTACACTAACTGTACTAATTATGTTCTGTCAATCCCCACTATTTCCTGAAAGTTAACTGTGTCCCTCATCAAAAGGGTCAAATCCTTCCTATTTTCTCTGTCCCTCCTTGCTACTGTGCACCCCTTCTGGGCAGATCAGGCCACACTTTAATCTTTTGTAAGATCTGTCTCAATTACTTCAACATGGTCAGAGCTGCTTTCCCTGCTTCGGTCTTTGAAGTCTACCACCTTACCACCGTGCACAAGAACACTATCCCAAGAGAATCACAGAGAAAAACTATATTCTGGAAAATATATTCTGGAAAATAAAGATCATGCACAAGGATACACTCAGCAAAGTAATCACAATGTACACAAGACCTAAGTTGCAATATGCTTCCCCAGTATGCTGACCATAATGAAAAAACAATTAGAAAACTAATACAGAAAGTTTAGAGGTCTACAAAGATGATACCTGAAATAAGACGAGTGAATTATTATGGGGGGGAGGGGCTTACAGGCTATGAATTTGCACACATCAAAAAAGAGAGGAGTAAGGGAAGACTTGACCATGATCTCCATGGTCTCAAAACAAGTTTGAAAATACAAACAGCAAAGAGTTCTTTGCAAGATGAGAAGACAGAGCAATCAAATGCCATAACATAAAATAAGCAAGAGACTTGTTAGAGTAGTGGATGTGTGGAATGGGCAGTGGAGAGAAACAGTTACTGCTGAAAGTATCTAATATGTATGACAGTAGAGAAAGTTCAGAAGATGGAGCCCCATACATGCAGAACTTTCTGTGCAATACAGAAAGATAATTAGATAAAATAAGGCTTACAAAAGGAGATAATATCATATCAAATCCTTGGTAAGGCTGTAAGAACTGCTTACCAACTGTAAGTGTTGTGTCACCACTTGATGGACTAGGTAATGTTGAGGAAACTGAGCTGGGACTGGTGACACCAGTCCTCCCCTGTGCTCCTACAATATCTGCTACAGCTGCTGCTGCTTCATCCACCTCCTTTGAAAAAAAAAAATAGGTTTTAATTTTTTTCATACTGGATCACTGTTTCCTGCACTGGCAAGGTTGCACCAGGAACAGATTAAGAAAGGCTGCGCCCACTCACAACCATTCTCTAGCTGTCATGCATAATGCACCAAAACCATGTCAAGGCCCTACGCACCTAACTATGATTTTCCAGCTGGTTCGTATGTTCTGGTTCAGTCTAAGGATAGCATGTCACTGCCTGCATAGGATAGCATGTCACTGTCTGTGTGTCACATCATTCCAATTCACTCGATCCAATGTAGAGCTAATACCCTCCTGAAAGTTCAAGCCCCATCAATCAAAACCTTTTCCACTCAGCCCTTCCACCTCCAATTTAGTCTTCCCTTCATATGCCCTCCACTTCTTAAACATACAGCCTTTTTGTCAACCTCTCCTCACTCATTCTCTTCATGTGTCCAAACCATTTTGGCACACTCTCATCAGCTCCCTCAAAAATAATCTTGTTATCATACCTCTCTCTTCCACAATCATTTCATATTCGATCAAACATCCTCACACCACATATTGTCTTTAAACACTTCAGTTCCAACACATTCCTCCTTCTCCATACATTCTGATGTATGGTCCATACCTCACATCCATGCAACACCATTTCAACATATCTACAGTTGATACTTTTCATATATCAAGTATCAAAGAACCTGGCTATAGAAATTCCATGATTAAAGATAACATCTGAAGGCTAAACAAGATAATGAATCAAAACCCTGATAATAACCACTTATCAAAGTGCAAGAAACAGCTAATTAGACCCAAAGAGCATATCAAATACTACCACTGTCTTTGTCATATGGAGATTGAGATGGCTGCAAAGTTTACATTAAAAGGATATCACAAACCTGAGTGTAGCTATGTACAGATGTTTCATCATCAGAACGAATCCCCTCGAAAGTAGCAAGGCCTCTAGGACTGACAGGAACTAATCCTACTAAACGGTTTTCACCCACTGGGGTGAATAAAGCTCCTCCATCTCCTTCACTGTACAGTAAAAAGAAAAATTAAGATTATGACATTTCTAGAATTTAGATTATCTCTGATATGATAAAAATGTCTAAAATATAAATCCCTCAGATATCTTAAACTCTGTAACTGTTTACAGAATGTGGGTCATGAGGATACACCCTCAACTCATGTCCAGTACACTGAACTAAAACATGGGACTTCCATATTAATATTAGCATTACTTATTCCTTCAGCATACAAAGCTGATATCTCAAGTAAAACTAAAGTTCTCTTCATACCCCCAACTCCACATGTAAAAATAATCTCTCTGAGAACATCTGAAATATCAAAAGCCTTATTCAATTCACAGCATTTGTCCATCTCTTCTGTAGTCTACTTCTTATTGTACCTTAAACAAAACTAGCATATACTAACATGTATTCTGCATGGGGAAAAGGTTCTGGAAGCAATGAAGAATGTGTGGAAAGAGAAGTCACTGTCTGAGAGGGTGAAAATGGGTAGGTCTGAAGGTACAGTAGTCCCAACAATGTTGTACCAATGTGAGGCATGGCCTTTAGATAAAAACGTATGAAAAAGGGTGACAGTGTTGGAAATGAAATGTTTGAGGACAATATTAGGTGTGAGGAGGGTTAATTAAGTAATGATAGGGTATGAGAAAGGTGTGGTAATAATAATAGTACGGTTGAGAGAGCTGAAATGGTCTGGACATATAAAGAGAATGAGTGAGGAGAGGTTGACAAAGAGTATGGAGAACAAGAAGGAATGAGAGACTGAATCGAAGATGGAAGGGTGGACATGCAGGAGGTTGAAAGATGTGCATGAGACAGAGCAAAATTGGAGTGGTACAGTAAACAGGGGGTGACAGTCAATGGACTGAATCAGGGAATAAGAAGCAGCCAGAGTAAATCATGGAAAGATTTGTGGGGCCTGATTGTGAAAAGGAGGCTATGATTTTGGTGCTTTGCAATGAACATTTAGAGAATGGATATGAAAGAATGAGGCCTTTTTTTTCTGTCTGTTCCTGGCAGTACCTCACTAATGCAGGAAACAATGATCAAGTATGAAAGAAAAAGAAAGAATGCCTTTGTAAGTACAATTATACATGCATTTTTCATACAACATGAAAAATGGGATTCTCAGGGTTGGAAAGGTAACCTACCTCTGGAGTTTTGGGGTTAAATTAATTATCAGGACAATTCCACATACCTTGATGGGAAGCTGTCAGCTGACTGGTTGGATTGACTGGATTTGTATGATCCTGTTTCTTGGTCATATAAGCTATTGGGTCGTTGTGTTTTCATTACAGGTGAATTTACAATTGATGTGATGCCTCCATTCACATTATTTTTGCTATTTTCAGATGAGCTGTCTAACTCCTTGGGTAACATATTCTCAAATAATTGATGGTAACTAGATTCTTTCAAAGATTCATCATCATATGTGGCATTCTTTTCATACATGTGTAAGCTGCTTTCAAGACTATCACAAGTGTTATGAGGACTCTCACACCCACTTTCTCCTTTCAATTTCTCATTGGCATTTCCCATTTTTTGATCAGTTCTGCAATGAATCTTTTGGCCATCAGAGGTTCCACTGGCTGATTTCAGAGCTTCCTTAGCCTGCTGGAGCCCTTGTAAATGTACCAACTTCTCTAGACGGTCAGCATATGGTGTTGATCCGGCTGTGGTAGGTGATGGAGAGCTTAGGCAAGTAGTAGGGGCACTGTGATATAGTGGCGAGTTTATGTCGGGCCTATCTGGTCTTGAAAATTCATCATCAAATGATATCAACTGTGAGGGTATCTTCTTCTTTTTCCTTCGCAAATCTCTTTTTCTTACAACTACTGGATTACCTGTTATAGGACAAATAAAACAATATTTATGTTTATCATATAACATACAAAATTATTAAATTTACCAGTACAATGGTGTAACATATGACAAATAATACCTTCCTTTCTACTCCAGGAGTCTCTTTTATGGGGCTGTACAGTGTTTGGCAAACTGTCCACATCCACTAGGTGGGATCACAGGTCATAAAGTGTGGTGTTGTTTATGTCTATGTCTGGAGACAGCAGGTCTACTAAGAAACGTTCAGGTTCTTTATTATGGTAGTTCCATCTTGAGCATGAGGAGTCTTGTGATATGTTGTAATGGCCTTTGAAATGATGAAGCAATGGGTGGAGCATCCAGAGCACAGAAGAGGGAAGTTAACTTGTATATTTCTGTAGAAAGCAGTCTGTGATGGGCATATGTCTGATGGCGTGTTGTTTAACATTGGGTTGGGAGGGCAGATGCTTAGTGCTTGTCATGTTAATTTGGTGTGTATGTGTTTTGTTACTGTAGAGTTTATCGGGGATGGGAATCTGTGAGTATAGGTTCCTCTGTGAGTATAGGTTTCTGAAGTGTGAAGTTCAAGTCAGTTTTTCATTTCTACTTGCATGTTGGAGATTGATTATGGAGTGGTATGGATGAACAGGGTCTAGTGCTGCTGCAAAAAACTGAGTACTGAGCATATTGCTGTGAGACTGTAATGGAAGTATTTTTGTTTCATTGCACTATTTCTGAAAGTTTGTGGTTGCAAGGCAGTCAGCTACTGCTCTAAATGCCTTTTTTAAAGTTTACACCTATGTTTTATTTGCTTTCAAGAGAAGGTGACTGGATAAGTATAGCATAGTGTACTGCGGAAAGGATGAACTGTCTGTACAGGATCCTTAGGGATTATTTTTCCTGTCTGAATATGGTATCAATAGGTGTTTTGAGTGCATTTACTTTACTTATGGCCTTTGCATTCATGTTTAGTGTTAAGAAAGAATTCCTAGTTTTGTCACATGTGTGGGAGTGGTTGGTCATTCTAGGTCACAGAAGGGTGCAGGTTGAATTCACATCTATCAAGGGTTAAAAGAGTGACAGTAGACTGCTGGCATTCTGTCCACAAACATTTAATCTCTCCTTGTCACACATAACACTTGACAACACTTAACTCAAACAACTCATTCTTCGGAACTCTAGATTTTCCAGTGGCAAACTCTCTGCGCTAGCCCTGCCTTTTGGCAAAATGGTAAGAGCAATAGACAGAAGTAGTAGGTAGGAATATATATGTAGAAGTAGTAGTTTGGAACATTAGTCTGAAAATTTGGGTAGAAACATTAGGTACAAGTAGTTGGTAGGAACATTAGGTAGGAGCCTCTGAAAACAGTGCTCTACAGTTGCCCTCTATCAGTGGTCGGTTAAGGATGAGGCACTAAAGGCTAAGAAGCATCAGTGGAGTAAATACTGGAGACTCTCTTGCCATGGCCAACCACTTGAGGGAACAGGCAACAAAGATATAGACATTTAGATAGATAGTAGACTTCTGTGGTAATGCAGACATTCTGTTCTGGATGAGACACTCTTCTAGTTGTGTGATGGAGTGTTGTATGCTTGTTGTTGCTTGGGTAGTGATAAATGGCTGAAATGTGACAGTGAGGACATCTGCATATCGAGGACTTTCACACTATGTTCAGATGGAGGCTATGGAAAATCATGTGGGAAGAGATTAAAGAGGGCTGGGGAAAGTATAGTTTCCTAGGTAACTTCACTGTAGATTCAATCAACAGAGAAAGCTTAAAACTGGTCACTTCTAAATATTAGGCCATGGAAAAGGAAAAATCTTCCATCAGGTTTAGCCACCAATGATACTGGAGGATACCAACAAGAATAGTGCCTAAAGCATAGATGAACAAAATGTTTGACGGTAAGGGCATCTTGTGACATTAAATTTAAGATCTGTACTGTTGCTATATATATATAAAAATCTAACCAAAATAAATACTCACCAGCATGGCTAGCATCAGTAGTGGCAGCTATCTGAGCTTCTGGTTCAGGTTTCACATTAGGCGTTATATCATGTTTTACTCTAAGCTCACTCTGACCCCCACCATTTAACTCAACATTGTCAATGTTAATGGCAAACAGTATTGAGTCCAGACCTGTGGGGAGACAATGGTGAATAACAATGCTATCTCTGATAGTATGATTAATCAAATTCACATGCATTCATGGGAATGGTCAATGAAAGGTATTATGTGAGATAAGCACTGGATGACTCAAGAAACCTACTTCAGTAATAGTATTTTAGCCAAGCTTCTGCTAAAATACTAGTTTTGAGAACCAAACTTCACGAATGAATTTGGGGATTGATATGACATAAAGAGAGAGATAATGCTGTGTTACTCCATGTACTTCTCAATCTATACACAAAATGCCATTATCTAGCATAAATTCTCTATCCTAAGCCATTCCGCCCTAACCCTTAAACTGCAACTTTCCTCTTGTGTGGACTGATGGTTCCTGTCCTCATTTAAATTCCCAGTTGATGTATGACTACATCTCTTATCCACAAAGGTCACTAGGATCCTAAAAACATTGCCTAAAAATAAATCTTGCATCAAAGTTGCAATATAAATCTTAATAGTGTCAACTTGTTCTATATCAATATTAACTCATCCTTCTGTCCTAATACAGTTGTTGGAAGTAGACACATTTTTCTGAGATGCTTAATCAGAATAAGCAAAGTAGTTGAGGTTGTTTCTTACCAGCTCCTAGATTGGGTAGCATTGCAGCTCTCTCTTGATCTCGCAGGAGAGCCCATGGTTCATACCACTGCTGCAGCAGACTTTCATCACACACCACAATCTTCATAATAAAATACTGGATTAATAAACAAAGATGAGCAAGAGAAAACATTACCTGCAAATGACAGTATGGGAGATCAAAAGAGATTCAAAAAATTATCAGATAAGTGTCATTCATTCCTAAAGAATGAAAAGATACATTGTTACAGACCAGAATTTTGATGATGTTAGCAAGAGATAAAGATGTATGCTTTGAAATATGAAAAGCTCTTTCTCTCCTGCACATTGCCCTGTGAATCTTGATATATCTTGGACCATTATGGCTTACAACCTCTTTACTCCCAATCTTACTAGTGAAGCAAATACCCCTCATCCTTTGCCAATCACCTAATAGGTTTACAACCTCTTTACTCCCAATCTTACTAGCGAAGCAAATGCCCCTCATCCTTTGCCAATCACCTAATAGGTAGTTACTGGTGTAGCTTGGCCCAGGTCAACCCTATGACCAATCAACCACCTCTATTTAGCGATCTGTCATTGCTCACAGGCCTTTGGTTTAGATTCTTCCAATTATTCTCAGTATGCAGATGTCACCCTGATGGCAGTCCCACTCACTTAGAGAAAGGTTTTACAAAAGAAAGGGGAAGGAAGGGCATGAAGCATAACTAAGAGAATGCTTTAGAGACATTGCCCTGGAAAGAGGGAGAGAGAGAAAATTTTTTTTTGATATTTCACAATTTGTATTTTTTTCTCCAAGGTTAGTTTGTCCCACAAGCCATGAGAGCATACCAACATAAAGGAGGAATCAAAAGAACTTCATCAAGAGGCCAAGTATCATAAGACTACTACCTTAAGAGTCATCTTGGCACCCTAGGGTTCTTCTGCCATGATGGTGGCAACCAAAAGGCCACACCAGATCAAGCCTCAACACCTACAGAAGGTGTCACAAACAGACGTGTTTTAAAAAACTTTCCTATTGTTGATGGTATTGCTTTGTATTATTAGCCTTGATAATAAAAACTAAGCTAGAAAGGACCTAAAACATTAACTTTCCAAATGCAGAAGAACCTGAATCTTCAAGGAAAGATTGGATGAGGCTCCTAAGCAACTGAAAGAGCTTTGAGTAGAGAAACAAACACTCTGGACATGATCATAAGTGCTTCTCACAACTCAATTTATTGAAAGTCTGAAAACATGTGCTGGTATGAGTACATACCAAATTCCAGAGCTTTGGTATGGGCTCCTGAACAGAACCACAAGTGATAAGGTCTATAAAACTTGAGATGTCAGAATTGAGATGCTAAAATAAGTTCCAAAACCTCAGATGTGTCACTTCCAGGAGGTAACAGTATTACTACCTCTCTAACATGAAAACTGCTGGAAAAGTCTTAAATAGAGATTTTCTGAGATTTCAAAAGAATCTGAATTTCAGGGAGCAGGCAAAATGTCTCCAGGCTGAGTGAAACTGTCTTGAGTAGAAATACAAACACTACAAAGGAGGTCATTTGTTACACTCAAAATTTCAGTATGTATAAGTGTCTAAGAAAACCCATATTTGAAAGTTCTAAAACCTAGTTTCAAAATTAGGTTCCTGCCCAAGATTGAAGTGGTCTAGGGAAACTAAGTTATCAATGAAGAAGTTCCTAGCACCAAAGCTGTCTGTCACATACTGGGGCTACTAGAGTCACTAAACCACTGCTCTACCAGGAATGAACACCAAAATTCAAGTGAAAACCTTCTTATAAATTGTTGTTTTGTTGCTGCACATGAATAAGGAGATTAAAGCAGAAGTTTATGATACTGTGAACTTTTAATATGATGGAATTATCTGAGTCTGACACAGTACTTTATATCAAAGGTTAAGTGTACTTAAATTTCAGATACTGGTCTGCAACCTGAAAATATTTTTTCTTACATCTTGAGACATGGATGAGTATCAATATAACTTACATGCATATATCGTTCAAGAGAATGTTCATTGAGCAAACTCCTCAACCAAGCACGGCCTCTCCCAATATCAGTATTTACATTTTTCAAAAGCAGGAAGCGCTCATATTCATGTCGGGTCAACAGCTCTCGTATATACCACCATACAACTGTAAACATAAGTATACAAGATGGCAAAATTAATCCTCCTCCTCACATACATATATATCAGATATATGTCTATAATACATAATACCACAGCCACAAACTAATCTCCTTAGGCTCAATGCCCATGTCATCAGATAAAAACACAGAAATACTTAAAGAACACAAAATAAATATGACCCTCATCTAAGAAACCAGAATTAAATCCAGATGCCCCCTTCAACCTTTCTACACTACACAATCCTATGAAAAGAAAGATATTCTACACTCATTCTCTCCAAATACTTCTTCACTTAAGTCTCTTTTCCCAGCTGAACTACTTTTTAACCTCTTCTTACCTATATCATTTCCTCTTTTCCTAAAACCTCTGAAAATCTTTACCCTCACCTCCACATGTAATAATCAGACATCCAACCAACTGCCTCTCTCAGCACATTCACGCTCAAGAGTCTCTTTTTTTTACGTATATCAAATATTATGTAATCCAATAATGCTCACTTACCATCCTATGGTAAGAGCATTTATATTTTTGATGAAAATAGGATTATTTGCACACTTGTGAATGTAAATAAAGTTCTGCCTGTGCAAATGATATGTAAGTATTTAAATAATACATATAAGAAAGAACATGAATATGTAAAAGTCAAGTAAATGATACCCATGAACAGTGAGAAATTGTACAAAGAAAAAGGCCAAATGGTGTGTAATGTGACTAAGAGTATGAAGAATAAAACTACACCATGAAAAAACACAATTATCATACACAGATAAGGAGTATCTATGCTACCAATCCAGGCCCTCCCAAGTCCACTCAACACACTCCTACATCAACACAGGTGAGCACACTGCTTCTTGATAACTTTCTTCAATAATGTATGATACAGATATTCTGCAAGAATAAAATTCTTCCACGATGGATGAGGCTAATTTCTGAAGAACTACACAGTTAAGGGGTTAGAAAGCTGCTTATAGGTGCAGATCCTACCCTTAGCATATGAAGGTAATGCAACTGAATATAGAATTGGATGCAAATCCAACTATATAATTAAATCTCTGCAATCACTTGTCATAATTTTTCATTACTTTGTAGACTGATTATCTTTCCGTGTTAAGCCAAGCACTCTGAAAACAAGTGGACATAAACAGCATAAGGCAACTATGCCAAAATGTCATGAATTATAGAACACTACTAAAAGAAATGTGGTTAAATATACCACTACAGTGTTGCAGTTCTGACAGCTATGTACTATGATGCTACCATGAATGCCTTTATGCTGGAGATCTATAAAGGTTCTTAACTGAAGAATGAGTCTCTTAATCCTTTCTTAGCTGATGACCAACAACCAGTTCAAAAATCTTTCACTGGTTTGCTGTGGCTGACCCATATACCCTCATTAAATTTTCTAATTCTCCATTCTTACACTCTACGGCACCAAATATGATGTTACCATCTCGATTATCACCAATGTCATTTATGCCATTTGGGGAATGGGCCCTGGGCCTTTCAAAATGAAAAGATCAGCAATGTTTTCTATAAAATTGGAAAGTACAGATGAAATATGGCTTAAAGTGATTTTATTGTCTTCCTGTAAAATGGAATGCAGATCATGCATGAATTATTATCAAATGGTAGATTTCTATTTCTTGCTTCAGGTCAGTTTTTCTCAGGATGTTATGGGACAGAGTATGGCAATGTCATGCTTCTGCATCACTGCAAGATACCTCTGATTATAAAGAAAAATTCACTGAAACTAATTTGGATTAGCTGAGGACAAACACTTCTGAAAGTGATGACTGGTCAGATCTGAAGGGCTAGAGAGAAGAGAGACTGAGGTAAATGTGAAACAGGCTATAAGAGAACTCTGATCTGGTATCCATACATAAATACATAACTCTGATCTGGTATCCACACATAAATACAAAGCATATGTTACATGTTAGCCACCCCATGTTATGTGATGAAAGCAACTTTGACATCTCTCTGTAGATATTCATAATTTCTTTTCCTATTAAGTATCATATCTTCTAGTTCATGAAAAGACACTCTACTCAGCATTTCTGTTAAAATGGTGAAGACAATTCTTTAAGTTTTTAAAGTGTTTTGCACAAGAAGGGAGGGAGATGTATACCTTACAACAAAAGAGTTAAATGCATTTTGATATAGCAATTCCAATACTTGTCAAGTCCTACCGAGTCTCCAGACCAACTTAAACAATAATTCATACTCATTAAAATAATTATCATTTCATCATATGTTCAAGTTGAGAGCTCAAAAGTGGGGGGGCTATTGGAATGAAAGCTTACAAAAACGAATTATATAAACATGCATCAAATGACTGGCCAGTGTTTTTCACATATGCTAAAGTTTTCATACATGCCCAGATTTATACAATATAAAATACTTTCAGAATGAGGCTCAGGAAATGCAACAGTTTTAAGGTGCTCATACGAATTAACTACATTACATAAGTTTGAACCAGCACAAATCCATCAAAGTTGCCATGTCAGCAACTACACCAAGCAACACAAAACTAAAGTAAAATATGCATGCCAATTTGGGTGCTATAAGCTAACCAGCTGGATAGCTACCTGGATTACTGACCAAATATCTATTAAACAGTTTTTTCTGAAAACATCAAACAGATAGAGGACAATCAGTAATGATAGCACACAGAGTTAAAAGAGGTAAACCATCACTTCTCTCACAAAGATTTTTCAACATAAGAGGACAACTGACATACCACCTATAACAGAGGATGTGAAGGATAGAGTGGGAAATGAAGATAAAAGCGATGATGATACAGATCATAAGTAGGAACAAAGACAATAAAAGAATTAAGATTAACACAAAAGACAAAAACCTAAAAGTTTACTATACAGAATGCAAATTCTTAAAGAACACTAAAATACAGAATGGAAGATAATGAGACAGGAGATAACTCTACATACAATTCCAGTAATCCTTTAACTTTTCAGATACACTTACCAGGAGTTTCTGTTTCAGCACCAGGTAGGGTAAGATGAAGGTTTAGTCCTGAGGTTACCATGTCTGTCACCTGCCTAAAACACAAAATCTGTCAGAAACTAAACCTAAAAAAGGGAAATGTAGAAACATGAGGAAGAACAGATTGTTTTACTACTCAATACAAAATAGTGTAATTATACCTGATCAGATAAATTACCTGGAAATCAATTACTTTAGAAAAAAAAAAATTTACTCATGTAATTCTTCTTTGATAAAATCAATATACTCCTCTAAGTCATATGTATCCAGGGACAGGAACAAAAGAATACCAACATAATACAGTATCTCCTGTTGGTTGTAGAAGTGACTAAGTGGGGCAGGACTGGATGGCTGGAAATCCTACCCTCCTGTATTATTACTTTCCAAAAGAAGGAACTGAGAAAGGAACCAAGTGAGGATTCTTTCCTCTATGGCTCAGATGTCTGTTCCAAATGCTACATTGCTAGCACAGGATACAGTGAACAAACTATTCTTGCAGTGTTTTTCTCAAATTTGCCATCAGCAATGTGTCATCAACAAACAACAACCAACCCACCATCCAGGCCTCGCTCACTCCCAACAGACTGCATACCTACCCATCTCTCCAAGACCCTTGCATTTATCTTCTACACTACACCATCAATAAACAAACAAAACAGCCAAAGTGACATCATGACATAACACACCCCTGTCAAAGACCCACATTCACCTAAAACCACTAATCCAACTCTCTTCCTACAAGGACACATGCCTTATTCCCTCGATAAAAACTCCTCACTCCTTCTCACAGCTTTCCCCTATACCATGTATCTGTTTCACCTTCCATTGGGCATCTTTATCAACCCTACCAAATACAATCTCAAGATCCATAAATGACACATACATATCCCTCTGTTTCTGTACATATTTCTCACTCACATTCTTCAAAGTAAACACTTGATCCCTGCATTCTCTACTAACCCTGAAACCAGATTATTTTTTTTTCAGTCTGATACTCTGTTCATGCCATCACCCTCTCAATCACAACCCTACCATATAACTTAACAGGTACACTCAACAAACTTACACCTTTGTATACCAATACTAATCTCTGTCCTTCTATCCCTTTACACATTACTATAATAATTTTTCAAAATTTGACAATGTAAGAGTTTACTTACTTAATGGCAGCCAGACCCCGGTTTGGAGAGCGTGATTTGAGGCCATGGGAAAGTGAGTGCTCAAGGTTCATGCAAAGAGAAGCAACCCGTTCATCTGTCTCCGTTGCAAGCTCAGCACGCCCTCCAAACCTCACCTGCAAAGAGTTAAAGTATATAAAATACAAGCAGGACTACAGTTATTGATACAAAAAGCAATTACCAGTAATACATCATTCATGGTTAACTATCAGAAAATAATGAATAAATCTACCACTAAGTATAAGTAAAGTCTGGTCAACTCAAATGTAGATAAAATACTATGACAAAGCATAAAAGCACTCACTCACTTTCAGGCATGTAAAATATGAAAGGAAATCTACTGCCTTATCTGTCACATCTTACACATAAGTGAATTAAACATTTTTCTTTACTTTTTCTTATGTCTAAAAGGGCTATGGGACTATACCAATAATTTTAAAAGTACTGGGGCAACAATGCAACATAAAAAAGTAAGAAAAGTAAGTACCTGACATCCTTGCACTGCTACAAGTAAACTAGAAAGTAGTTCCTCTCTCTTCCTGCTATAGGAATCTGAAATAATGAAACTTTTATTATCACCTGAAAGTACAAGAAAAGTTTACAATATTAAAGACATCCATACACATTATTTTCTCTCAAAATTTCTAAAACAACATCAACATGTGATGATAGTATGTACCACATCACCAAACAGAATTACATTAGGACACATGAAAGACAAGTAGAATAATGACCCCTACAAAAACCTGTTGCCATGGACTTTGACAAGATTACAAATTAAATAATATCTGATACAGTTACACTTGCCATTGTCAGAACTAGAAGACATTCTTATTTCCTTATGCAGGCTCCTGCTGATTCTCGAGATTCACTTCACATTTTTTCTGGAATATAGTAATAATTTCTATCAATCTTGAAAAGATAAATTAAAATGCTGCTAAGCATCCTGTAACAGAAACCAAAGAATCATTATCACATCAGAACTTTTCCACTATCATATGGAATAAGTTCCACAGAAGACCTCAATCTACCCACTTAAGAAGATAGATTGATAAGGAGAGACATGATTAATCCGGTACTACCGAAATACTTCTGCCCACAGTGCTAAATCATAATTAATAAAAAGCACTCCATCAGATGCTCCAGTTGGCTGCAGTGGTACTACCTCCACTGCATATTACATTCATATATAAATGACTGCTTTACTCAGAGGCTGTCCAATCCTGGATCACCAAAACACCTTTGCCAACAATGCCAAATTTTTATCATCAAATGGCACAATTCCATCTGATTTTCCACCTGCCTTCAGCAGTACCACCTGCACTCTCACCTATTGAAGACTACTGTACTCAGAGCTCTGGGCATGCAGCAAACACACTAGAGAAACAACCAAAATACCCGCAAAAACCCTTGCATTCCTAGCCAACACCTAACAAACACAAACAACCTTACTCTTCACAAACCTCACTCTTCACAAACTAAAGCTGTTACTCCAAAAACCCCAAAAACAAACTTAATGTCCTATAACTCAATGGATATATGGGTTGAACCTCTGTAATTCGGCAGCCTTGGGACCTAACTACTGCCGAACCTCAGAAAATGTCAGAAAACAGAAATCAACCCCTAAGGGAATCCCCTATGCAAACATATGCCCAACCCCTAGTCTTGCCAGCTCATTCCACAAACATATTGCTGTGTTATCAAAGGTAGAACAGAGTTTAAAGCATGAAATAATACAATCAATAATGCTTCCAAACAAGGTTCTGCTTTGGGGTGTGCCGAACAATTATATAAAATCAAAAATATTTTACACTTTGGATCAAGGCCAACAGAGTTAAGCCACATCCACACTAGCTGCTTGTACGCCCCTACCAATAGCTAGACCATGCAATACTTAGCAAGCTGCTGCATCACATGATTATTGTGTGGCCATTGGCAACTCGAGTAAGCCATTTTGATATCTGCTTTGGAAATCTCTACCTTCCCATGCCTTTCTCAATAACTATGACCTTGCACATTTCAAAAGACAGGTCTTTCACTTTCTCAAAAATTCATAAATATAAATACTTTCCTTTGTCTTTTCTTTTTCTGATTTATAATTCTCTATATTTCACTTAAGGCCCAGCCTCGATGTGGACCTTGTCCGTGATTGGAGCCTTCCACATTAAAAAATAACTATCAGGCAGTTCCTGGATGGCTGTTCCCTCACCAGGCAAAGTCTGCTGGGTATGCCTGTGTTGTTGTTCACACTGTTCAGGTGGTTGGGCAGTCAAGTTGTACAGTAGCCAGCAGGTGGTTGGCAGGCCATGAGTGCTGTATCACCATGCATAGCAAAGTTGAAAGGAAAAAAAAATAGTGCTGTGTAGCACACTGATTGCTGTGTGCATAAAAAAGAATAAAAGAACGGTGCAGAAAACTATAAAGGAGTAAAGAGTAGGAACTTTTTGTGGCTGGCAGTTCCACTGCTCCAGGCCTAGCATCAAACCACCAGGCAGTCTGATTTTGCTCAACTAAGGGCAAGAGCGATCTGCTGATTTGCCGGTCAAAGTTGCCACAAAGTACCTAATGACAGACTTGACACTTGTGCCCACCAGGCACGGCTCAATAGTGTGGATGCTCCCTTTCAGTGTGCTTTAGCTTCACGCATGAAGTAATTTTCAAACCATTCAAGAAAAAGTTCAGTTGTCATCCACCGTTTTTTAAAGCCACGGTAGATAAGTGGAAGAATTTTCATTCCTTTAAAGGCCCTCGGGTGAACATTCTTAATAATTACCATCAGCTTGGTTTTATGTATGCCTGAAGCATTGCTGCAGCCAAGAATTGTTACCTTATCTCTGGAATCCTTACCCCTCAATTCTTGGGCAAGGGGTTTTTGTGGTATACAACACCATTATAAAGCAGATTCATCAGGATTAAACACTTATTCAGGGGCTAAGTTTTACACTGAAACTAATTGTACAATTCATCCACAAACTTTGTTGCAGCTAAGCATCTCCCCAGAAATGCTTACACCTTCATTACATCGGAGCTTAAACCACTCTATAATTGCACTGTATAATTCTGTACTTCTGGCACCTTTCAAAGTCTTCCAAAATTTAAACTGTTCTGGCTTTCAATTTCAGCAAAAAAATAAAAAATCTGCTCCTTTTGTTTCTTTAAGTTATACACAGGTGACGATCCAACCTCAAAGTAATCACACAAGGTCTTTACAGAGTTCCTTTATCTAATTTTCTCAGTAACACCACCTTTTCAAGCATCGATAATGATTTATACTTATGCTTATTAGCACTATCACCATCTTCCGCACCTCTTGGTTTCTTGGACGACATCCTGAAGGGCAAAGATACAGCTAATTATATGAAATTAACAGGACAGTTAATTAGCTCCGCTGCAGTGTTAACAGATTTTGGTGCCTTATCGCTGCTAACTTGCTAACAGCACCATCCTGGTGGCAGATCCACAAACTATGGCAGCAGATTCATCATGTCAATCTATGTGTAATCCCTAATCATCATCAACCATATTCACAGATTCCTTGAACACATTTTCATTTAATACATCCTTCAAACTTTTCTTGACTCTATCATAAGAGAAGAGATAGGATATTCCAGCACATAAAGATAACACAGAACAAGTAGCTCTAAAATTGTACTGAAACTTTATGGGTGTGGTGAACTTTAAATTAATCCTCACAAGCTACTTAACCCTTTTATTATTTTGGGCCTCATATGAGGAATCACAGGTCAACAACTACAGCCCTCATATGAGTTTCTAATGGTTTCCATACTCATTTAAAATCCCAGCTGATTTTTTATCCTAACAATTATCTGTAGATGTCGCTAGCATTTTCCAAACATTGCCAGAAAAAAATTTCATGCATCTTAGACACCCACAGATCATCACTTGGGGTGTATGTACACTGACTTGACATGATGACACTCATATGTGCCCACACCTTACAATACATATGATAAGTGGGGCAACTGATAAGTGATGACAATGAAAGCTAATATACATTCTACTTTTCAAATAAAGTATAACAGGAAGAGAAACGTGTTTGTAGAAGGCAAAGCTAGAACTAGAACAGAACTACAATATTTCATTTTTAAGCATTTTGGCAAAGAAAAATGATGCAACTGTTAGTGAGATGAATAAAAATACAAAAAGATCTATTCAACTGTATACTAGCCTTCAGGGATTCCATTGTAGCCAGTTAAACAATGTAACTGATAACTTATCTATATGGCAATCATTTCAAGCTACACAGGCAATCATGAAAATATCGTATGCATGATGTCTCGTGATGTGTTATGTAAGCTCCTTTTTTCTCTTACCTTATATAAGTTAAGCAGTACAACTTTACTTTGTTTATAATCAAAGGAACAATCACAATTAAATTAATGCTTATGGTGATATGAAAAGTATTTTGTTAATCTCTTTATGTAAACAACGATCCACCAGTGAAAATATCTAAATAATACACGTGTGAAGTGTGCTTTATGTATACTGAGTAAAATCACCTGAAAAGAACCATGTATAGTTCATTGTGCTTCAGTGTATATAGTATGAAATCATGCTCGAAGGGAAACAACAAATAATGTGCACTTGCCATCCACCTGCCTCTTCTAAGTCCACTGAACTCTCTACTCACAACAATTATTTGACCACAACTGGATTATACCTCTCAGGTCTGGTTACTGCAACTGAAGAAACACAAAAAATATGACTGAGAAGGTCCAGAGATGAACATATAAAATACAGCAGATTTATAAGACCTCAAGTGAGGGCTTCACAACTGTTCATCTTTAAGGAGAGATGGGAGGAGAGAAGGGAGATGGGTGACCTGACAACAGCATTTAAGTTCCCAAATCAATCAGATGTTGATGGTCAACATTTGCTCATATTGTGCAGTACCAGAGACCATGATCAGAAGCAACAAAAGAGGATGGTTAAGAAGAATGCAAAGAAAAAGGATGGTTAAGAGGAAAGAGGATGGTTAAGAAGAATGCAAAGATATACTATTTATCTATATCTTTGAAGTCCGTTCTCTCCAGGAACTAACATCAAGGGGTGTCTACAACAAAAGTTTCTGCTTATCCTTGTCCTTAGATGCCTCCCTTGTATACACCACTTCACACATTCTTCCACCATTTCTCTCCCTCCAGTACTCTTCCACTCTATTTCCCCACATCCAAGTGGTCTTTCTCTCACACCAACCTCTTTAATTGTATTTTTGCACACTTTCCTTGTAAACTCTTCGTCTGTTTCCTGGCGCTACCTTGCTAACACGGGAAACAGCAATCAAGTATAATAAATACATAAATATATATAAATAAATGACCACCTCATGGTAGAATGCATCAGGTACATCAAAAGTACAGAAATTTATGACCACTAAGAAAAAAATACAAAATGAATTCACTGACTTGATCTCAAATCATACTGTATACTGAGAAAATGTTGTCTTTTGTTAAAACATCAAAACACTATTCTATAAAACATCAAAACATTCTGTCATCCTTGATTTAATTCTAGGCTTAAGTAACTGGCAACAAATGGCACTTATTCTGAAAAGAGTCAATGCAGGAGAAAGTGAACCAGTGATTAAAGAATACTTGGTAAGCTACATAAATGTTAATACCTCCAGTGGAGCTGGACTAACAAAGTCTCTCCTTGAGAAACTTAAAGAAATGAACTATCATTAGATAACTCTAGAAGTCAAGGGTATGAATAATGGTGCCAACATGAAAAGAAAATATGTTAGTACAAAGGAGAAATCTGAACACTGTCTTAATCCATTAACATTTCTTGTAAATATCACAGTTTAAGCCTAGTTTTATGTGATGCAATCAAGTCTTGCAAAATAATGTAGCTTCATTCTGAGGGGGAAAATTATACAGAATTTTATTTATCTCTTTGCATCCTCAACAAAAGACGGTAAATCTTAAATATATTTCTAACACTTGCTTTGAAAATGGCATCTGAAACTCAGTGGGAGAGTCACATTGCTTGTGTAAATACTGTATGGTTCAAGGATTCTGGAATTCATAAAGTGATTATTAGGGTGGGTAACGGGACAAAGGTTCTAGGAGACTAAAGAATGTGTGGAAAGGGAAACTTATCTGAGAGGGCAAAAATGGGAATGTTTGAAGAATAGTAGCCCCAAAATCATCATATAGATGCTAGGCATGGGTTATACATAGGACTGTGCAAAGGAGGGTGGATGTGTTAGAAATGATATGTTCAAGGACAATATGTGGTTTAAGGTGGTTTGATAGAGTAAGTTATGAAAAGGTAAGACAGAGGTGTTGTAACAAAAGGTGTGTGGGTGATATAGCTGGAGATGGTGTGCTGAAATGGTTTGAACATATAGAGAGAATGAGTGAGGAATAGTTAACAAAGAGGATATATGTGTCAGAAGTAGATGGAAGAAGGAGAACAAGGAGACCAAAATGGAGAGAAAAAATTTTGAGTGATCTGACCCTGAACATGATGGAGCATGAAAGGCATGCACAGGACAGAGTGAACCGGAATGATATGATATACCGGGGTCAACGTGCTTTCAATGGACTGAACCAGGGCATGTGACGTGTCCAGGGAAATCCATTAAAAGGTCTGTGGGTCTTGGTTGTGGATCGGGAACTGTGCTTTTAGTGCATTACACATGACAGTTACAGAATGGATGTGAGCAGAATTGCTGAAAATCCCTACCCTTGACAGTGTAATTCATGCTGAAGCCAATGATCTTTTGTCCAAACTTCAATCATTCGCATTCCTTCTTAGTGCATTAATTTGGTATAATATGCTGTTGCAAGTGAATAAAATAAACAAGGTACTGCAAAATATGGATATGGAGCTAAATGCTGCAGTGAAATCGTTCAAATTTCATCAGGACTGTATGACTGAGAATAGAGATCGTGGTTTCAAAAAATGGTAGAAGCTTCTGAAAAACTGATGCAACATTTGAGGAACCGGTTGAGATAACATGGTCATCAAAGTGTAGGGCGTGAGAGGCACTGATTTTCCCTGGAAAAAGCATTAAATGATCCAAAAGACAAATTTCACAATGAATTTCTTATTGTTAAGGTGGATTAAACAATGGCACACCTAGATGACAGAGTTAAGCAAATGATGCAGTTTTAGGACAAGTTTGGATTTATATCTGTTGGTAAAACTTTGGCTAAAATGGGTGATGATGACCTTAAAAAAAGGTGGCAAAGAAGTAATTCTACTTCTTGAGTCGTGAGGGGTACACAGATTCTACAGAGTTGCAGCCTGAAGTAAAGTGTATTTTTTGGTTATATAATAATAAACCCAAAGAAAAATGTATAGTTTTAGGAGCAATTCAGTTCATTCACAGTATAATATTCAAGATTTTTACCCCCCTTCATGTGTAGTACTTCACATTATTTACACTGTACCTATAGGTATAAGGGGTAGTACTTGGCAGGCAGCCAATGACCAGGGAGGTATATTACCAGTACTACCCGCCTGGGTATTGGAAAGGTTAGTGACATCTGCATAGTTAGCAAGCACTTTAGTGGCTGTCAAGCTGCGCTCCTCTGACCCAGGTAGCCATCTTTTCTTTCTGCATCACTAACATGTGGACTATTGGCATTCTGTCTACAAACAAACAATCTCTACTTGTCATATATAACACTCGGCAACACTATGGACTCCCGTTGTGTGGTGGTTAGCACTCCTGACAATGACATATTCACGGCCCGCCCAGGGTCGAACACATGGGTTCAAATCCTGGTATCTGCAGTTGGACTACAGTCAAAGCAGCTGTTCATCCACCCCTAGGGGTTGGTTGATAAATTGGGATCAATATGGCGTGTGAGATGGTTTCATCGAGTAAGTAATGTAAGGGTAAGAGAGACGTGTGGTAAGAAAAAGAGTGTGGTTGAGAGAGCAGAAGAGGATGTGTTGAAATGGTTTGAGCATATGGAACAAATGAGCGAGGCAAGGTTGACAAAGAGGATATATGTGTCAGAGGTGGATGGGACAAGGAGGAGTGGGAGACCAAATTGGAGGCGAAAGGATGGAGTGAAAAAGATTTTGAGCAATCGGGCCTGAACATGCAGGAGTGTGAAAGGCATGCATGGAATAGAGAGAATTGGAACGATGTGGTATACTGGGGTTGACGTCCCATCAATGGACTGAACCAGGGCATATGAAATGTCTGGGGCAAACCATGGAAAGTTCAGTGAGGCCTGGATGTGGATAGGGAGCTGTGGTTTTGGTGCATTACACATAACAGCTAGAGACTGAGTGTGAGCAGATGTGGCCTTTTTTTATGTGTTTCATGGCGCTACCTCACTGACGTAGGGGGTGGCGATGCTGTTTCCTGTGAGGCAGGGTGGTGCCAGGAATGAATGAAGGTGAGCAAGTATGAATATGTACATGTGTATATATGTATATTCGTGTGTATGTATATGTTGATATGTATATGTATTTGAAAATCACAGTCTTCTCTCTAATCAGCAATATGGCTTCCATAAGGCAAGACCCACAGGTGATATTCTTTCCAATCTTACTAATGTCTACTCATCATCCCTGAAAGATTTTGGGGAGTCATATGTAGCTGCCCTTGACATATCTAAGGCTTTTGACAGGGTGTGGCAACGGGGTCTCATCTCCATGCTCCCCTCTTTCAGCTTCCCTCCCTCAATTTGCTCCTTTATATCTAGCTTCTTCTCTGGCCGATCTATCTCTGAGGTTGTTGATGGATAAACCTACCCCCTTTTCTCCATCAATAGTGGTGTCTCTCAAGGGTCTGTCCTATCCCCTACACTTTTTCTCAATTTTTTCAACAAGTTCCTCTCTTCCACAAATAATCCAATGCACTCATATGCTGATGGCTCAACACTGCATTCATCTACATCCTTCAATTCTGCTCCATCTCCTTTCACTCGATCTGCATCTCGCCTTGACACAGCTTCCACAATAAACTCAGACTTGGACAGGATATCTCACTGGGGTTCACAAAATCTTGTTAAGTTTGATGCCTACAAGACCCAATTTCTACCCATCTCTCTATCAAAAATTCCTCACAACTCTCATCTCACCTTTAACGGTTCGGTAATTCCACCTCTTGACTCAATGAACATACTTTCTTGGAAACCCCACATTACGGGAATAGCTAAATCTGCCTATAAGAAACTGGGTGTTCTGTTTAGATTCTGAAACTTCTCTTCTGAACAGTTGCTCCATTTATACAAGGGACTGATTCAGCCTTGTGTGGAGTACTGCTCTCACATTTAGGGTGGTTCTAATTCTGTTTCCTTACTTGACAGGGTTGAGTCAAAAGCGGTCCGACTTATTAAGTGTCCCAGGCTAACTTCCAACTTGACTCTCTTGCCCTGCGCCACAATGTTGGTTCACTTCCCCTCTTCTATAGGTATTACTTTGGTTTTTGCTCCCTAGAGCTGGCTGCATGTATGCCCTCACTACTAGCTAGACCATGAAATACTCAGCAAGCTGCTGCATCACTTGATTATTGTGTGGCCATCGGCAACTCAAGAATGGGCCATTTTGACTCCTGTTTCTTTCCCTGCACGTCGAAGCTTTGGAACTCGCTACCTTCCCATGTCTTTCCCAATAACTATGACCTTGCTCATTTCAAGACAGGTCTTTCACTTTTTCAAAAATTCGTAGATACTTTCCCGTTTTGTTTTTCCTCTCATAATCCTCTCTATACTTCAATTAAGGACTTTTGTCCATGACTGGAGCCTTCAACATAAAAAAAATGTACCGTGCATATATGTGCATGTATGTATATATGTGTGTATATGAGAGGATTGGTCTTTCTTTGTCTTTTTCCTGGCGCTACCTTGCTGATGGGAAATGGCAGTCAAGTATAATAATGATCAAAAATATCTAGCGTTAATGGGATGGCCTTGACTACGGCCTCAGCTGCCCGTGCAGTCTCAGCTAACATAAAAAAAAGAAACACACAGCTTATTCTTTGTAACTCTACATTTTCCTGCAGTGAGCACTATGCACTAGCCCTGCCTCTTGACGAAATGGTAGGAGAAGTAGACAGAAGTAGTAGGTACGGACATTTAGGCAGGAGCATTAGGTAGAAACAATAGGTAGAAGTAGTAGGTAGGGACATTAAATAGAAGTAGAAACAATAGGTAGAAGTAGTAGGTAGGAGCATTAAATAGAAGTAGTCATTAGGAACATTAGGTAGGAGCCTCTGTGCTAGAGCTGCCCTCTGTCAGTGGCCTGTCAAGGGTGAGGTACTAAAGGCTAAGAAGCAGCACTGGAGTTCTTTAGTTATGGAGACTGTTGCCAAGGCCACCCCTTTGAGGGAGTTCCAATTGGAACAGGCATCAGAAGTGTAGATAGATAGTACCTATAGGTGTTGCAAATGGTGAAAGTCTTTTTCAATGCTAAATATATAAAATTATCTGCTCCCTTCTATATTACAAGAATACCTAGTCAGATTAGCATTGATTTTAGATGAACTTAAAACTGAGAGAGATTTAGATTTCTGTATATGAGTGAGAACTTCACTTGCAGGAAGGCTAAAAAAGGAACGTTTTATTAGACATGATATTACAGAATTAACTCTTAACTGTCAATCATTATATCATTACTGGTATGCTGGCCACCACCATATGCCCTATCATATCATCATGTAATAGGCTTTTTATCTTTCAATTTTTTTGTCTGTTTCTATGCAAATATAAGAATAATATTTGAAGGTGACAGCATATTTCTTTCTGTCTGTGACATGTATATTAAATGTATTTACAAAGGCAACACAAAAACTAAATGCCCTCAAAACACTAACAGGCAACTGATTTGGAGAAGAAAAAGAATCCTTCAAAATCCTATACAAACAATTCATCCACTACACTTTAAACTATATTTCACCAGCCTGGTTTTTCACCCTCTCAAAAGCAAATCTAACAAAGCTGCAAATCAAACAAAATAGTGTGTTCAGAACAACACAGACTTCCTAACAAACACACAGACACTCACCATCTTCATAATGAAACAAAGATCTTCCCGATACAGTTCCAGCTCAACATGACTGGAATTCAGTTTTAAGCAACAACACTAGACCCCTACCATCTAACTCACTCTATAACTAACCACAACCCCAAAGTAGAAATAAAAAACTTACCCCTGCCTCACACTTCAGTAACCTCTACTCATAGATCCCCAACCCCCAACAAACATAACAGTGACAAAACACATACACGCCAAAGCAATTGGACAAGCACTAAACAACTGACCTCCCAGCTAAGTCTTAAACTCCAACCCACCAGCCATACACCCATCAGAAACCACATTCCCAGACAAACGTGAATCACACTATCCCACTTACATTCTGGACATCACCCATCACTACGAACACTGTTTCAATATATCTCAAGACCACTCATGCCCACAGACACAACTAACATACAGAAGACCCCAAGCACTTACTACTAAATTACCCTACACTTTCTGCACACACATCACAACACTTTACAACCTGTAGTCCTGACCAGCGAACTTGGCCTGCTTCCTGACTGCTGCAGGAACCTCATAAGGATAGAAGGGACTCCTAGGGTAGAAAGGCAGGTTAAGTTTACAGATTTCTGTTGATGTATATCAAATATTATTCTCCACTTCAGTTGCAGTTAAAATTAACTACAATAAATGCATCATGATAAACTTATTCTAACTTTCATTGCACTGTCATGGATAAGTAAATGAAATTTAGAAAATCAATGCCTGACTTGCTTTCAGAACTGCAGGGGCCCATGTGATTCTCTTGCCCAGGGCCCCCAAACACAAGAACCACCGCTAAGAGAGGAAAGTACATTATGCTTTTGCAGTTTTTCAATATTTATGGATAATATACATACATATACAGGTAAAACTTCCAAATTCCAAACAGCTTGGGATGAAGAAGTGTTCGAAAGGTGGAAAAAGTGAGACTTTGGAGACTAAAACTTTACCTATGTACACAAAAATAAAAGCTAGTAAAACAATCTGGTAGTGCACTAGGGTAAAATAATGACAGGTTTTTCTTTGGTTAGCTATAAGACATTTCTTGTATAAAACATTTTTGTGGCTCATTTAAACACAATTCAGGTAATTTTGATGCCATACACTATGTTATTCTAAAATATTTCAGCTATCTTCAAAGTTTTGTTGAACCAAGAAGATAGAATGATTACCTATTTGGCATTCCTTTGGATCAAAACAATCAAAATATGAACAATAAAATGTTATGGTAAATTATAATTTTCTCATATAATTTGTACATAATTCTCTTCAGTTGGTTCTTACCTAATGCAAAATTGTAGAATGGCAAAAGGTGAGAGCAAATGAAGTGATGGGAGTGGGTGAGGAATGGGATGTATTTAGGGAAGCAGTGATGGCATGTGCAACAGATGCATATGGCATGAGAAAGGTGGGAGGTGGACAGATTAGGAAGGGAAGTGAGTGGCAGGATGAAGAAGTAAAGTTGTCTGTGAAGTCAAAAAAAAGAGGCATTTGGACAATACTTACAATTACAAGGAAGGTGTGCAAAAGACTGGGAGATGTATAAGAGAAAGTGGCAGGAGGTCAAGAGGAAAGTGCAAAGGTTGAAAAAGAGGGCAAATGAGAGTTGGGGTGAGAGAGTATCATTAAACTTTAGGGAGAATAAAAAGAT
>JAYMFT010073233.1:0-12500 GCA_038088735.1 Panulirus argus
ATATATATATATATATATATATATATATATATATATATATATATATATATATATATATGAGATCAGAGGCGAGCTAACAAGATGATCCCAGGCTTGAGAAACAAATCCCGAGAGCCAGCTGGGTAACAAACTTACATAACATTGTGAAGAGAAGCTTAAGAGATGATATGATACAGGTATTCAAGGTTATCAAAAGCTCGATCTAAGCAGCAATTTAAAGCTAGATTTCTCTGATTTCAGTGGAAGCAAAACAGCTACAAACTAGTAGGCGAAAGATTTACTGCAAGTCAAGCAAGTAATTTTCTTCGACAAAGTTGTCAACAAACGCGATGATTTACCGACGGACCATCGTACAAACATAAGTTTCAAAAATATACCTGACAACTAACACGGCTTCACGTCCGCAAATGAGATTACTTATGCCTCCCTACTTACACGGAAACTTTACAAGTATTTCTCCTCAAGTAATGGTTTCCTTCTTTTACCCTTGCCACATTAACATCCATGTTGCTCACCTCTTCCACTACTACACATAGCCTTGAAAGGACATACCCAGTGGTTTGCTGCTGTTTGAATTCCTTGCGTACGAAACGCAGTGGTAGTCAGACGAAGGCTAACCAAAACAACTATGCAATAACTGTGTCAACATCCACCACTAGGCTAATGCCACGAAGGTTTCTACTTTTATTGTTTCCACACTAAGCTAATGCCACGAAAGTCTACTTTTATTTTTTACTTTTATTTTTAAAATTATTTTGTTAAGATTATCTAATGCAATACATTAAATATCAGCCATCTAATCACAATAACCATCACAGGCGTTTTTTGGAATGTGACGTGCACATTATGGAAGTAAAAAACTTTTAAAATGACCACTATCCTAAAAACGTCTCATATAATACGGGAACTATCACAATTAAAGGTGTTATAAACACAGTCTACAATAAAATGTCACATACAGTAAAACTCGCTAAAATAGTGTCAAAAATACAGTTACTGTTAAAAAGGTATCATAAATGCAATTACTACCGAAATCGAAGTGTGTCAAAGACAATATCCCTAACGAGCAATATGTGCCACAATCAAAATAAAGTAAAATGTTACAATACCCAGAGCCAAAAACTCTCAATATATGTATAATGAAACAAATAACCCGAGAGAAAATCAAACACTCACACAACACATCAATAAAGTACGCCTGATCAGCCACGATTTAGGTCTGTAAACCTACAGTTTGGGGCCGCAAACAGCCTGACTGATCACATGACCACCAGTGTGGTACGGTCCCAGGCCCGAGCTGTGGAGGTTGACACGAACCTCCATAATGGCCTCTCTGTCTCGCTATTAATGTCTGTCTTCCTGGTTCTGTTTTTCTCCTTGTCCGTCTTTTTCTTTTTTCTTTCTTCCTCTTTTTTTCTGTTGCTTTTGGCTTTGTCTCTTTATCTGTGTAATGTGTAAGCAACTATTCTCTGCGGTATGCTCGAATGTGTGTGTGTGTGTGTGTGTGTGTGTGTGTGATGGAGGGGGGGAGCAGACATCTTGAAGTGCTGGTGAGCAACACCAGGTGGAATAAGCAGCAAGATGTACAATCCCACCAACAGATGACTTTGTATACATACGGGCTGTAAAGGTCTCGGTCAGCCACCAGCGAACAATCTAAACAACCAATAGGGAAAAGAGCGTTCCTTTTTGCTATGTTCATGACGAAACCCGATGCGTCCCCCTCTCACAGCGCCTTATCAACAGGCTGCGACAGACATACACAACACGTCTTTCTGGCGCACACACAACAAAAAACGCAAACTCTACGACTGTACAGATGGCAAGACAGACACTACCATGGCTGGTCCGAGCTGTGTAACCAACTGTATACACACACACACACACACACACACTAGCCGAGCTTCGCTGATCATTTCCAAATATTGCTTGTCAGGGGCCTAAATACATCGCAGGAGAAATCAACATTGCGCGCGCCAGCTCAACCAATACATAAATGGGAGCTATTGTTTTCTGCCTCCGTCACAATCAACGAGGCTGTTGAAACACGAAATAACGATGGTCTTCACGGAACGTGCAGGAGAAATGCAAAGGAGGCAACACTTCTCATTAACCATTTATTTCATATCTCTCACTAACTATTATACACTTCTTACTGACGCATCTCATACCTTTCACTAACTCATCTATAACTAATTATTTTTCTTCAACTGAACATACGCTTAAACCATTTTGACTTATGTACATTAACTAGTTCTTAAATTAAATCATTTCCATTTACAAGTCCAGAGATATTTCATTTACAAAGTAATAAGACTCCTTAAAACGTTTTAAAATACACTGAGGATCATTTTACAGCTGAATCTTTATCCTTACAAGCACTGGTCCACTTTACGAATGCAAAAGATACCGCTTGTAATCAAGAGGCACTTAAATGCAAACCACGAAAAAAAAAAAAAGCCACGAGTAATGACCCTCTATTTGTTAGAGAGACCCTTCATTACATCGCAAGTGGACTAGCAGGGAATTACTCACTGCACCAGAGGGGGATAGAAAAAGTGAGCTATTCATTATGCACGAGCATTTTGGACCGCTTCCAGCGGCGATGGTCGCGTGCTGGCCCCTGAGGGAGCGGCAGTTGGCGTCGGGGTCGCCACCGAGCAATGCCATCTTATGCTTCAGACTCATTAAACGCCGCAAGACCCAACCCTCAGGACCCGTGGGGGTAAGGGCCCACAAGGGGGCCCCTCACATACAACCCACCCACCCACCGTACGGCACAGGCTGGGGGATATATGAGGACGGCAACTTTAGTGGAGGGCGCCCCCGCGACCCTAATGCCTTCACAGGAGTGGGTGGGAGGGTGGGAGGGAGGTACAAGTAGAGGAATGGTATTCATGGTAAAGAAACTGTCCGAGGCCATCGGCAACTCAAAGGCGGGACGTCCTGATATCTCTCTACCTTCTCATGTCTTTCCCAAAAACTATGACCCAGCACATCTTAAAAGACTGGTTTTTCACTTCCTCCAAAATTCGCAAATACTTTTCCTTGTCTATTCTTTTTTCCCTTTCACTAATCTCTCTATAATTCAATTAAGGCCCGGCCTTGATTCGGACTTTTGTCCGTGACTGGAGCCACCAACGTAGAAAATAAAGTATAAAACACTAATGCCGCAGAAAAGGTCCAGAGGCGGGTAACAAAGATGAAACCAGAAGCAAGAGAGCCCGAGGAGCTATGAGAGCTTACATACCCCACATTTGTCCACCTTGGAAATAAGGAAAGTAAGGACTGACCTGATCACAAGCATTTTATTTTTAAACCCTTTTGCTGACATTGTGAAAGAATTCTTGGAAAAGAAAATACAGCAACTAGAGACTATAACATCAAATCAAGTAATAAAAATATTAGAAAAGGTGTAAAAAAAAAATTAATTCTTTTAATACCATAATAAAGGATAAATCGACTCAAACCAAGAGATGAAACTAAATGATAACATCACGCAATACCGGGAGGGAATTCTGCACTTGTATTTTTTTCATAAGTAAACTTATCCAACATTTTACTGTCGGCATTTACAATATCACCACTCGGCGTGCCCCATTTGCCCATTACTCTGATAGCTACTTAAGAGGCACCTCACCACATCTTTCCAACACGTTTCTTCCTTGGTTTCCTGTTTTGACCTCTGGTTGATTTATCTTTGCATTTTCCGAAGGACTGTTCACTGCCAACATCATAAAACTGGTTAAGAAAATTCAAGGGTGTGATCAAGTCACCACTTACTCTTCCCTCTTTCACGTAGGCGTGGGATATGGGCAAGGTGATGGCCTCTAACGTTAGTCTCACTGTAATCCAGCTATCTTCATTCTAGCACCGGGGCATCATATTTGTTGCCATCCTCTAGACCCTTATCATTTCTTTATCCTTCTCTGCATGTGTTGAAATAACTTCAGAGATGCATTCTAATTTCGGCTTAGTACATGATGTACATACTAAGTATATAACTTTTCCTTATCAAAGACGCTTGGAAGCAACTCTGGTATACAATATCGGAATAAAAGACACCATCATATCACAACTAAACAACGTGAAAGACCTCAGTGTAATAATGAAAATAACGTCTGGCGACCTCACCTTCTGCGAACACTACAGAAAATCAGTTGCCCCTTCCGAAAAAAAAAATGCAGGGCTGGATCCTACAGACCTACGAGAGAGAGAGAGAGAGAGAGAGAGAGAGAGAGAGAGAGAGAGAGAGAATGATGATGACATATTTCAAGGCATTAATCCTCTCTCAAATTGACTACTGCTGTGCAATACCACCACCCTTCAGGCCTGGCTAACTATAGTCTTAAACCGGGCGAAACTGTTGTGTTAGAAAGTATGCCCAGATCTTTCACGTCCCGTACTGACGCGGAAAAGATCTAAAATCCTGGGAACAAGGTAATCAATGATGCTGTACTCAGGAGCACAAACTCGAGAGGTGCATCCTACTCTAAATTTGGGAAATCCTGGAAGACGTGTTCCTAGCCTTCACTCAGAAACAGTTCCCTATTGGCACGACAGGGATAGAAGACTCTGTAATATATTACAAATAAAGTGAAAAGTGCAATATGCACAAGAGACCAACTCGAACAAGCAGGACCCGAGAATGCCTTGAATAACCAGGACCCAAGATTATTCAACACATTCTCTTTTGTGCGGTGACCAACCTTGAGACGCTTATTCTAGCTTTGGCCTCATGAATGATGTGAACAGCTTGCTGAATAATTCCTTAGCATTGAACTTTCATCCAATTCTGATATTTGCAAGGAGAAGTCAGTCTCCTTGTCTCTAAGGCGGGAGTAGCAACAGGTTACGGACGATGTCAATACCCAAGTGTCTCCCAGACGCAGATTTCTGCAGCTTATTTCCTGCCTGATGGTATTCGTATCGAGAACTTCTTTCGCCGTGACCCATCTCCGTTTCTGTGTATTTACTCTGGCTCAGCTTCATCAGCCAAGTATCACACCAACTTTGGACTCTGTCAAAGTCCCCTTGTAATCTGATGTAATCCTCCAATCTTTTCACTTTCCCCCCTCATGACCTGTGCATCATCTGCAAACATATTCACATGGAAGTCCACACCTGCTGGCAAGTCATTCACAAAAATCAAGAAGCGTTACCCTCCAAGAACAGAACCCTGCGACACTACTCTGATGTCCTCAACAACATTTTGACAAGGCTCCTCTGACATGCATAATTTGTTCCCTTCCAGTACTATCATCACCTATCCATCGCAGGAGTCTGCATCCTATTACTGCCAGGTGATCCAGCTTCTTAATCAGCCTCCTAAGCGGGGTCATATGCTTTCTGGCAGTCCAGATACAAACAATCCTATCGGCCCTCTCCTTTGTCAAGTACTGAGCTTACTCTCTCGCAGAAACTAGAGGGGTTCGTTACGTATGACATTCTTTCCCTAAAACCATGTTGTCGTTCACTAAATTGATTCCTCCTATGCTGGACGTGTTCCAATTGTTTTACGATATCTTTTCCAGTGCTTCACAGACACACTCGTCACTGAAGTGGGTCTGTAGTTCAGCGCCTCTTCCTGGTCTCCTTTCATATTTAGAGGTGTGACGTCTGCCCTTTTCCACTCCCTTGGCATTCTGCAGTTCTCCGGTCACATCTTGAACAGCATTTCAAGAGGTCTCTCAAGTGTAACTGCATATTATCCTCAGAACATGTGGTGAAATTTTATCTTGACCAGGAGCCTCATATGGGTCAGGAACCTTTACCATTCTGTTTTATGTCTTTTCTAGATATCAATGGTTTCCAAGATCTCCATCCCATTCCATGCCCCTGGTGCTGGGACTGTAATGTCTTCTACTGTGCAACCACTTCTGAACTTTGCATTCAGGTCTTCACAAGTCTTTACATCATCCTTTGTAACTCTTCCATCTGAACCCCTTACCTTGATAAGTTGTCGTTCAACTGCCAATTTAATCCTGATGAATTTAATAAAAAACTTTTGAATCTCCTCGACTTTTCCTAAATTTTTTTCCCGAGATTCTTTGTTCTTCCTTTCTCACACTGCTATACTCGTTCTTTACTCTCTTATGCTATACAAAAGCTGGCTGAATGGAGTTCTTCCTACATCCTCATCACTATACGTCTCGAAACTGCCATGTTCTTTGATATATTTTGTTGACCCATTCTCCCCTTTTCTAAATCCTCCCTCCATAATTGAGGCTAGAAGTACCCACGTTCCTACTCATTCACCGTAAATTTCCCAGAACCATTTATCACATTTTCCTGGCTAGTGAACTCCTTCAAAATCAATGTGTGTGTGTGTGTGTGTGTGTGTGTGTGTGTTCAAAATGTCGTAGGACCCAAACTCTTGAACTTTTTTATTATAAGACCTTTTGGACTTATGTATGCTACAAGCATTCATAATTTCCTCATTCAGCTTATCCCAGTTATCCAATGCTCATCGTACACCAGCACTATACAACATTTCTTACGATTTTCTTGCTTAGTAACGTGTTATCTCCGCAATCACACTGTGTATGTATGCACGAGAGGAAATCCAAATAGTATCTGCACAGAGTCTGTGAATCGTCTCCAGAATTAGCTACGCAGTTGACGTTGGTGGCGCTGCAAACGCTAAGAGTAACAGTCGCTGCTGCATGGGAATGAGTCCTTTACACTCAGTCATAGTCACGCTGTAAACAAGGCCGCACCCTTGCAGACCTAGCATCAGAGAGCAGCGCCCTGTCATTGCAGCTTATGGTCTGTATGCGAGAAAGGAAGTGATATTCACAGAAGATTTTCTGTACATGTACTGCCAAAGCGGAGTGTGTGTGAACTGATCGAAATGTTCACAGTGATTAGAACTGCTAATACGGCTGATATGAAAGGACACTGTCGACGGCACTTGTACAGCAATTCTTAATAATTTCGATCTGTAAGTAAACGCTCCGGTGGGGCATGACATTATCACTGTACTGTACAGGCAATCTATGAATTCCATTTCCTTCGACTGAAAAAAAAAAAAAATAGCTCACTGTTTTTCTTTGGTGCTAGTCTACAAGGGTGCGGCCACGTTTACAGCGTGACTACAACTGGACACGAGCGTAAATGTCTCATTCCCATGCAGCAGCGACCGTTCCGCTCAGCGTCTGCAGCACCACCAAAGTCAGGAGTGTAGCCAACTATGGAAATTTTTTCTACCGCTTCTTGCTTTACTTCATGACCTCTGGTTATCCTTTTACGATCTGTTCACTATCTACGCCATCTAGCTCCTTTCAAAACTTAAGAGGCTGCGATGATGTCAACCCTCACTCTTCTCTCTAGCCTTTCCTGCAACTCAGCTTCTCTTAATTCCGGTACTGTCTTTGTTGCCCTCCTCTGAACTTTCCATATTTGCTTTTTATGCCTCTTAAAGTGTGGCGCCCAAACTTGAAGAGCGTATTTTTGTTTCAGCCCATTGTATGATTTGAACAGCTTCCTGAACATTCTCTGAATTCTGCTTTAATTTTTGACAGCAGACAGCTCGTCTCCTTTACTGTCCTCCTAATGTGAGACTCTGGCAACACTTTAAGGACTAAGTCAACTTCTAAGTCCATCTTACTCACAAATTCCTGCAACTATTTACCTTCTAGATAATAAGCAGGGTGTGTGTGTGTGTGTGTGTGTGTGTGTGTGTGTGTGTGTGTGAATACTATTTGGGTCTTACGGGGTGAGAGTCTTACACTCGTGACGCCCCGTTTCTTAATCCTACATATATGCAACACATCTTTACTGTCTTTACTCCTATGAGTTTAAACACACACACACACATTAGTGTGTTCAAGAGATGGGACCCCATAAAAAATATGGGTAAAAAAAAAAAAAAGAAAGGGCCCCAAGAGTGTAAAAGCCCCTCCACGTACAGTACTAATAGGTAATTACACGCACCCCAGTCTGAGCCTGGTATGCATTTACCGACCAGCCCCGAGAGCGAAGACGAACGCCTGGTTTGCGTGTGGGCCGACTGCCACGCCCAGGATTCGAACCCATGCGGGTCTAACCACAAGCTGGCCCGTGCTAACTTATGGTCTGAAACGCTAACCACTGCACCATGGAGGCTCGTGTGTGTGTGTGTGTGTGTGTGTGTGTGTGTGTGTGTGTGCACGATTTTCTGAGACATGACAGCAACAATGCACAAAAAAAAAAAAACGATCATTTTAAAACCCGATAAAGTGTTCCGTCATTTCAGGTCAGTACACAAAAAAATATATATATCTTCATGGCCTCGATAAAAGAACCCAGAACGGACACATGTCCAGTGCGTCCCCTAAGGTTCACAAGACGAATTTCATCATGACACGTCCACCCAGTTACCGACCTAGAGGTGCGACGAGGTAACGAGCGGTCGGACATGACGACACGATCGGTCGGATTGTGGGAGGTAACGGCTTCTGACAACGAAGGACTGTACCATGTTAACCCCACCTCCGCAAGCGAGAACCCAGAGATACAAAGTGGCAACAATACTCTTACAATCATGTAAATACCACCCTTTACGTCTTCAGCACGTCTCTACGACCCTTATGCACGACGGTACAAACCGTTGAGCAAGACGGTACGAATCCTTGAGCACGACGGTGCGATTCTTGAGCATAACGGTGTGAATCCTTGAGCACGAAGGGACGAACCCTCGAGCGAGAAAATACGATTCTTGAAGCACGAAGGTCCGATCCTTGGGTACGATGGAACGATCCTTGAGAACAGAACGAAGGTGCGACCCTTGAGCACGGCGGAACGAATCCTTGATGAAAACTGTAGGAACCTCTGAACGTGAGGGTACGAACACGAGCATGAAGGTATGAACCCTTGAATGTGACAATACGAAAATTTGAGCATAACGGTACAAACCCTTGAGCGTGACAATACGAACGCTTGAGCACGACGCTACGAACACTTGACCATGTCCACGAACACTTGAGCACGACCTGTGAACGTAACAGTACGAACATTTGAGCACGATGGTACGAACTCTTGAACGTGACAGTACGAACACATGACCACGACGGTACCAAGTGAACGTGACAGCATGAACACTTGAGCACGACGGTAAGAGACTTATAGGAAGAGCAGATGAACGAACGGCCCCTGCGTATGATGTCGTGACCTTTGACCTGCAACAATACATTCTCTCATTCTAACATGGTCTCAGTCTCATTAAGATCTTCGAATAATAAACCACGACTGTAATTCAGCTAAAACATCACCGTCCGTTTCTGAAGTTATTCACATCGTTATTAATTCTTTCAATTCATTATAAGGTATAAACACGTCAACTTGATTTACCTTATGAGCGCCAAAAAAAAAAAAAAAGAGAAACCTCAAAATTCATCACTACCTCCAGAGCTTGCTTGGGCAAAGTGCATTGTTCTTCCTCTGATCTGTCAAGCTGTTTGAGGCCGCGGCTCACACAGGCCGGCAGGTCAGGTACACCTCGTAAAATAATTCTCGTTCTTGAATTTATCCCTAAGAGGTCCTTGACATATCTAATACAAATACATGAGAAAATTTTGTAAGTGTTGTTCAATACAGTGCTATTTTTACAGTACACTGGAAACCAAATCTCTCTCTTAATTTCCATCTGTAAATCATATATCTACTGTCTGCGCCCGATGGAAATAGTCTAAATGATTTCTCTCATATTCAATAGTTTAATTCTTCTTACGACACATTTTAGGTTATGAATGAGGTTCTTAGGAGAACGAGGTATGTTTCCGTATTTCTGCAAATAATAATCATAATATAAATAATATTAGGCTAATAATGATGATAATCATAATAATAATTAAATAATTATAATAGTAATAATAATCTGACCTGGGGGTTACTGCCAAATAAATGATAATTTAGGCAAAGAAACATAATTGATAACGACCAGCACCTCATGACAAGTTACCATCTTTTCGATATAAGTAGTTCGATATATCACGCTATTAGCATCTGTTTCGTGACTCTAAAATACTTGTATTTATCAAAATACACATACACGCATCGATGGCCAAGTTTATCTTAACGGAGCATTTGGATTAACATCATCAAAAGGGAGACCACATATATATATATATATATATATATATATATATATATATACTGATTTCTACATGTTTTAAAAGAGCAATTCATCTTGGATACCGTTCTTACGTATAGCTTTTGCAGGAATCAGGTTAAGGTTATCGGTATTATGAAAGTGCAGTCTCTCATTCTCTTCATATGTAAAAAAGAACATAAAAAATCAACGATACATATACGCAGAATAAGTTACCTTGCTGATGTACGTTACTTACATTACATAAACAACTACTTCCCTCAGTGGCTTATGCACCCGCCTGTGATGGTTTCGTGGTTCATGTTTCAAACTAAAAATACAACCTACTCTAACTTCATCTTGGTTGATCTCACTTACAATCATCTAGGTTATTTTACTTTATAAAATCAATAAAACGCCAAGAGTATATTCAAATGCTTTAAAGTCAACGGCAATGAATATACACATTCCCAAAAGAGGTAAAAAATAAATCATAATATTATCAATACACTAATATGGCGCATCCGGATTTTAATATTCAGTCTTCATTCAACCGATTAACTGCGCCCTTTGCTTACAGTTTCATCAACAATAACTAGTTTACCGCTCCCTCCCTATGATCATTATTTTACGAGCAACGAAACAGAACGATACAAACGAAAATCTTTATTCTCCCAGAAACGGATTAACGGTAAACACACGCACGTACGGACAACAGGGGAAATAATTGTATCCGCATGAAAATGGAGGGTGAAAACGAACGGACAATAACGTATAAAACGAAAACAAGAATAAACATGTACTTCAACTCTACTTACCCAAATATATATTTACAGTCATAATATTACTTCTTTGGGTTAGTAAGATTGATGCAACCAACTAGGGAGAATTTAGGCAGTGTTGTGGACAAACATCCTGAAGGCACAACGATGTGGTAACCAAGAGTATATGCGATATAATCTACGGGAAAGAATTAGTGGAATTTGGAGTGATAAAAAAAAAAAAAAATTGCTATATCCGACGACAAGCCGATGACTGGGGGGTAGGGGTGCACCACCCTGGGAGGAACAGGGTAGAGTGGGATATGGGGCAACGTACTCACAGAGTTAGGAGCTGGGTGGTGTATTTGATGTTGTTCCGGCAAGGAAAGGAAGCACATAGTATCTGGAGTAATTTGCCCTCCGGGGGGAGGGAGCAGGTGGTGAGAGAGGGAGATGCTGCCACTAGTAGGCAGGAGCGGGGCAGTGTTGCCACCACAGGGGATACGAGAGAAGAAACTGAACAGGATCAGAGAGACCTATTTCCGTGCAGCATTCTTGCTTACTTTGTCAAGATGAATGTTCAGAGCAACTTTAGAGGTCAACCGTTGTAAACTCCCACAAAAGCCTCGATTTCATCACGCAATCTTCGATCAGACTTTTTAAGTCTGCCGTCGTTAACAGAGAACCCGCAATCATTTATGATCATAAACAACGGTAACTGTTGCTCAAACCTGTTATACACAACATATCTCAATGGGAAAGTACATTGGAGACCGGATCGGTACTGAGAGCAGGAATTATGCGGTTCGCTGGAGTGTATTCCGTGACCACATTGCTTCCTTAGATTTGGACACAGTAGTGGACTGACAGAACCACAACACTGGGTTTGACTGGCACTCCATTTCAGTGTCATATTTTATGTCTCAACGACATCACCCCAAGATGTTCTTAAATAACGTGCTACGGAGGACGCTTCAACCTGGCAACAAATATAACGTAATAAATATAGGATGCTTGTTGTTCTCAGTGATTTTATGTTGAACATAGTTATTATAATGTAAGAATACATATCCTACTTCTACGGAAAAAACTAACATTCTTGTTTATATCCACACTTTGGAGAAGATGCTAACCTCGAGTCCGGTCCAGAAGTCACAGATTATGCAAATTATGTCCAAGTATGAATCTGGAAGTGTACGGTACTTGCTTAATCATCTGCATTTCTGGGGGTCTATCTTTTCTCAATATTCTGATGTAAAGCATTCGATTAGCACTCTTGCTAACGCCAGTATTGTGTGTCAAGGTCTAAATTCAGACTCATTTCGATGTAAAGGAATAGGATAAACAAACACATACTGTACTGATAATCCTCAAAACTGTATGACAATGGTGAAGATAAGACATGGGGAACCCGTGAGCGTAAAAGTCCCTCCCCGAAAAAATGGTCAAAGAATCACATAAGACAGTATGAACACAGGTATTCAATGCCACTAGCCCATAAGAAGCGATCAATGACTCCTTCATAAAGCATACCGTAGTAGCTATCAATCACTGCAAGTAACTTGGCAACAGTTATGCCTGTAACACATTTACCTAAAAGGCAACTGACTTTGCAAATTTCGTAGCATAACTTACTGAAACAGGCACACAGAACAATAGCATTACGCACA
>JAYMFT010073244.1:0-14516 GCA_038088735.1 Panulirus argus
GTGGGGGGATGGGTCTTTCTTCGTCTGTTTCCTGGCGCTACCTCGCTGACGCGGGAAACAGCGATCAAGTATAATATAAATGAATATATATATATATATATATGTATATATATATATATATATATATATATATATATATATACACACACACACACAACGTGAATAAACTTCTTTATTGGGCATGTCTAACTTTATTTTCAGTGAAGAAATAAGGTAATGTACAGAGCCATTAGCACCAGAGCATTTCCATATATTGGCGTGTAAAGGATAGTGCAGCTTTGGGAGGAGTAGTAGGAAGAGAGCTGAGGCCCATGGTGCTGTTACAGAAGGGAGGTGCTGCCGGGGTCCTTTGGTTTTGCTGCAGGAGTGGAGATGGCGTTGCCGTGCTCCGTGATTACAGCTCCTGCAAGAGACAGATGATGAGGTTCACTGATTTCCTACCAGATAGGTAAGTAGTTGGAGCTACATGATAAGGTTAAGAAGGGGAGGAGTTGGAGTCACATGGCAGGTGTTCATCTTCCCCTATGGACGGGTATTAAGTGTGTGTGTGTGTGGAATGACCTATTTCTGCTGTATAGGGAGGTTGTCTTACACTTGTAGAACCTTTCTGTGTATGTGTATATGTGTATTCACTCAAGAGTAAAGACATGGTACATATATACAGTGTTAAGAGACTGGGCAATATGAGAGTAAAACACTCTACCAGTATGGTAAAACATATATTTAGAAAAGAAAAAAACAATATCAACCGCGATAAGATATGCATTACACTAGCATCTGTGTTTACGAGGAAGTATTTTCGTGAAGGTCAACTAATCGATTCCCAGGCCAGGCAAGGCTCGGGGGAGGACTGCCAGCCTATATTATAGGTAGCCCAAACATGACAAGGCTGGGTATGGTGGGGAATGCGACATTTAAAAGACAAGGTATTCTACTTAATCGTCTTCATTCCAGCCGTTATCTCCTTTTTGCCTAGCAGTCTGTTATTGGCCTTACAGAGCTAATTTGTTGTGTTTTTCAGGTATCCGGCTGATATTCAACTTGAGATCACTAAGACACAAGACATCCTAATTATTTCGTCCTGTTTGTTACGAGGCGCTAGTAATTTATTCCTCTGCATGAACAAGAGGCACTTCAGCCAGCCAGCACCTGACGTGAGAATTTGTTAGATGAGTCTACGCCGTGTCCGCAGTTATCTTGTGGTGGAATAATGGTAGCCTGAGAATCTTAAATGTAGATGACCGTGTTTGCGATAAAGACATACATTTATGGAAGACATGCTAACGCTGTTGACTCGTACACTTTCACCTTACTAAGCTTATAATATAATGGGCAAGAAGACTACTTTACGGACGCGTGCCTTTTCGTAAGTGCTTTGAAAAATCGTTACGGGCAGAAAAATCTTTATTTCCCGCATGTGAATTTTTTGCAGACATATACGAACATATAAATTGACGTAGTTTCACACATGCTATTTGAATACCGTGTCTTTCCCACTTCCAGAGAGAGCGAGATTACACCTGGTCAAATCCACATTACCATTCCTAACTTACCCACACTGAAATTACAGAGGATTTGAAATAAGGCTCAACGATTCGTCACAGTTGAAAAATATGCCAATATCGAAAACACTACAGAATAGAACGAAAGAATAAAGCTTAAAACAGTCATTTCATACGAGAAACAGCCCAGGAAGTATATATATAGTAGAGACCTGGAGACACTGTGCAACAAACTACTGACAAATTCAAGATATCGACAACAGTAGAACCATGTAATATTCTTGGTTCCATCGAAACCTCAAAGTACTTAGGCTTCAGTCATCCATCGCTGTATATGCACAATGTTTAGCTGAGAAGAGCGAGTCTCATAAAGGTGCGACACAAAGTCTTGCACACACACCCCCAAGTCTGCCAGGAGTATTTGAATATGGCACCCAGGACACGCTTCCGTAAAATCACCCACATGCATAATAAAACATTAATCATACGGACACCTGTACACACTTAAGCATTCTCTTCCCCTTCAAGCTAAACCTTCCCCTGTTCCACCTCTTCCTCGCCATTCGTATGAGGGCCCAATGGGGCGAAGTCTTCCACTCACACATAGTGTTTTATAATTAACTGTGAACTCTAACTTTAGTTATTGGGTCGTGCTTTCGACATTATCAGCCTTTATTTACACACAATTCATCACTTCAGAATGTAGAAGAAGAAAAATCTTAAATTACTCAAGGGTACCTTTATATAAATAATTGCTTTGTTCTGGCAAACATAGTATCTGAATGTGATCATCAATTTCATATTGCAATAAATAAAAGAAATTAATGATGAAGGTCATGGTATTCATTAAAAATATAAGATGTTATTTTACAATAGGTCTCACTTGCTGATGGTTGCGTTCCAGAGAATGTCAACAAGAATTTCAAGTTCTTAAAGTGTGAACTCTTTTGTTTGGCAGGCTATATTGGATTATTACACTAGTAATCATGCAAAACAAGATAAAATTACTCATGGTAGGACCTCCTGAGGTAAGGATTGAATAGATATGTCATTAGATTAAATACAGGCATTAAATGTGGTGTCTTGGTTAGCGAACGTAAACTTTTTATGTAGAACATTTCCTTGCAATTTGCTGTGGTGTTTCTGGGAAGACTTAATAGAAATTGAATCAGTATAAGTTTTGTTTAGCTCAGAATCTATGTGAGTTGTGGATGTTGAATAATTATGTGCTGCAGTGCATGTTTACAGTTTATAGGGTCTACAGTAGCAATTGCAAGGCGTAATTCTGAGTATGAAATAAGAATGATATTGATTATGTTCAAATGTTCCAGTAATCCTGCATGATGTTTAAGCTTACATTTGAAAATTTTTATTATTCTTTAGCTTTTAATGATTTTATTGTTTCAGTGTGGTAAGACAGCTTTAGCTAACTTTCTCAGCGAAGCAGGAGAAGTGGGAGGTGGTGAATACCGACCAACAAAAGGTTGTCGTATTATTGAGTTTGAGGTTCCCAATGTATCTGTAAAGAGTATGACGACAAAGGCTGAAGTTGAGTTATGGGATGTGAGTGGAGACAGAAGGTGAGTAGCTACTGACTGTAATGTAAATTCATTTGAAGAGTAAGTATTCTGCTCAAGATGAGTTCCTGTATCAGTAAAAATATTTTTCTTTACATGATGAAAAGGATGGTTGTTATCATTCTTTTCCAGAAGACTTGGCATTATATATATATATATATATATCCCTGGGGATAGGGGAGAAAGAATACTTCCCACGTATTCCCTGGGTGTCGTAAAAGGCGACTGAAAGGAGTGGGAGCGGGAGGGGCTGGCAATCCTCCCCTCCTCTTTTCACTTTTCCAAAAGAAGGAACAGAGAAGGGGCCAAGTGAAGATTTTTCCTCTTAGGCTTAGTCCTCTGCTCTTAACGCTACCTCGCTAACGCGGGAAATGGCGAATATGTACGAAAAAAAAAATAATTATCCTTGGCAGTAGGGGATAAAAAACGCTTCTCACGTATCTCCTACAAATCGTAGAAGGCAAGTGAGAAGGGCGCGAGTGGTGAGGGAGAGGGGCTGCAAATCCTTCCCTTCTGTACTGTCATTTGCTACAAATACGAACAGACGAATGAATCAAGAGAGGATTAAGTTCAGCGCCTAACTGCATGTTCTCGATACTACTTCGCCAAGACGTGAGAAACGGTTAGGTATGTTAGAAAGAAAGAAATATGTATGTATTCTGTGTGTGTATGTGTGTACATGTAAATCCATTTTTATGAGTGTACACGAGAATTCATTTTCATGAGTGTACATGCGTGTCTGTTTTGTGTATGTGCGTATTAGTTTGCCAGTGCGGGGTACCTCGGTATGTGTGATTGCTATTTATGTGTTACGGAGAGAGTCTTACAGTCATGTTACCCCGTCTCTTAACCTTGTATATAACGTAGAGACGTGCTCTAAAGCCGTGCGCATACTCCCACCTCTGATTGTGGTTCCCTCTGTCGACGAAAGAAGCAATGTTTCATCATGACACAAGGAATTACTGTCACCGGGGTCAGCAATGACTTAAGTAATCTGTAATCATAAACGTTTGAAATAAGATCAGTTTATAGAATTTAGCATCACCTGTTGTAAAAGGTATGACGCTAATCAAAATTGTTTTGTAATGCTGAGAGTGTATTAAAATATAAGGAGAAACCTGTGAGAATTATTGTAGTCGGATACAACATGCAACAGGATATAGTAATATATACCATAATATTTGTATCATAAAAAATGGGATTAGTGACAATTACTTCTACTCTTAGCTCTATTTCCATAATAGACATCAACGCTCATAATATATCTGTCATAGAGTACAATGGCAAACGAGGAAACTGCCCGGTAACGACCGTCCAACGATCGTTACCCTGTACTCTGGCCCATCGTTTGCACTATTTCTCACCTGACTTTTCACTCACGCAATCAGGTGAATCCTGGCATGTCTATCAGCGTTGATCAGGTGGTGACAAAAAGACCACCTATTGCTACGCCATTATTACCCACTTTAACCTCAGTGAGGGAAGTCGCGATGGGTGTGCGGGCAGCACACAGGCTGCAGTAGTGGTCCAGCTCCCACAGCGCGTAGCCCACAGCTCTTCACACCAACACAACAACCGCACTGTGTCCCTTGTGTATCTGTGTTTAGTATTACAAGTGCAGCATATATATATATATATATATATATATATATATATATATACCGTATTTCCTTAATATTTATCCTGCAACATTCCCACACTATATCTCCTGCCTTGCTCCCATACATTCATAAGCTTTTGCCTCCGAAGTTAACTAATACAAGAATTTAACACCTAAGGCTATGGCATTCTGGTTGACGTTTTACACATGCGAAATGCTTCCGTTCAGCATTTTATTGTCATAAAGGCGTTTATTATTTTCGTGAGTAAAGTGAATAGTTGTCACGGCACAACACCATCATTGCATAGTGCAATACTGTTATCATGCATACTTGTGCACTCACTCCTGTTGCTTAAAGAGATACCTATACCCATGGATTATTGATCAGGATCATTCTTAGTATTTTTCATGTAGTCTCTGACAGCATTGCACACTATAACCGACAAGTAGAGATAAAATGGTGCACTGGTTCTGTGATGACAACGCGTTTCAAGCAATATTAATTTCCACATTACTTAGGCCATCATTGATATTGGTGATGGGAAACTCTGGTTATGGTGGACATCGTGTTGGCTTCTCAACGATAGGTGGACTTATAATCTGTGGTGAGATGTATGGCAGAGTATGCGCCTGCATTTAGAGTATGTTTTTACTCCTTTCTAAGTATGCATACACATACGCATTCCAGCTTAAGTCAGGCGTGTATATGTGTGTGTGTGTGTGAGTGTGTGTGTGTGTGTGTGTGTGTGTGTGTGTGTGTAAATTCCCATTCGTACCGTATGGGGAGGGAGTTCAATGCTCGTGTGTGGGTGTGCGTGTGAAGACCAGAAGCCATAACATGAAATCAAAGGAGCTACTTCTTGGAAAAGATTTAAACAAACAGTTTTATAGTGTGAGAGTAGTGGAAGAGTGGAATAAAGCGAATGAGGAAATACCGAGAGTGAACAGCATACAGAAGTTTCAGATGTTGTATGATACAGGAGAATGTTCAAGAGATGGGGCCCCACAAGTGTATAACTCTATCCTCATAGAGTACAAATAGACAATCACAAACACACACACACACACACACACACAATAAGTAATCACACACGTAGTGGAATGCAATTTCGATCTTCAGTCAGGGCAGCAGGCTCACAACGGGCCCAGCGGTTTATCCTCCCTTCTAGGGCTGGTCGATGAATGGGTTACCTGGCGTTAAGCTGGGATGCGTATATTCAGATGTTAAGACAAGTTTATGACATAGTATACATACAAGGTTAGTAGGAATCTCCCCCGTAAAACACGCACACACACACTAGCTATACATATACATATGTATGTGTATGGTGTATGGACACAAACTCGTGCTTACACAAACACACAGAGAAAACACACAAACATAAATACATACGTATGCACACCAAGACAAGCACACTTGCATATAACAAACACATACATCACATTATACAATACGCAGAAACACAAACGCACATAAAGCACAATAATATAAGCACACAAACATAGAACACACACACACACACACACACACACACACACACACACGCACACACACACACGCTAGGTGGGGAATGGGTACAGGCTACAGCGGCTGTTTGCATTGTAATCTTTCCAAGGTTAAATCCACACAATTATCGTTAGGCGCAAAAACAAGTGTGTACATCCTGTCAGATCCCGGCCCGTCCATCTGGCGTGTGTGTGTGTGTGTGTGTGTATGCCATCGTACCTTCGCGCACGTGTATATGTGTGTGTGTCTGTGTGTGTGTGTGTGTTACTGTTCTTGTTCTATGGTGGATCTATGTTATTGTTTTGTATGTGTTTGTCTTTTTCTGTGTCTTTTTCCAGATGTATTGTGCTGTATGTATTTGTCCCCGAGTGTGCTTGGCTCGGTATGAGCGTAATCTGTTGCGCTGTTTGTGTTCAAGTGCGTTTCTGTACATCTAGCGCGCGATCACCTTTTACATCGCCTGTGCGTACGTACGTTTCCTCGTCATGCAACTTTATGGGGTGTCTTATGTTGCATGTGTGCTCCCCACTGGGCCCAGTATCACAGTCATCCACGTGTATACATGGCCCACATACATGCAGGATTGGGCTTACATGTGCATACATAGTCTACACACACGGAAGGCTGGACCAACATATATACATACATAGCCAACATACATGGAGGGTTGAATTTACGTACACATACATTACCTACATACATGGAGGGTTGGGCTGATATGCTTAGGCGTCAGAAGGAGTTGGGGGAGGGAAGGGGCAGAGAGCTTAAAACCTCCAAAATTGCTACCTTTAACCCCCCCCCCATCCCCCAGCCTCCTACCCCCTCCCTACCCTTTGATACGTATCCCAGGACCCTCACATGAAGGGCTTGGCCAACATGAGTATACATAGCCTTAGTACATGGAGGGTTATGCCTACAAATACATACATATATGTGGCGTTTTCACATGGAGGGTTGGGTTTTGTTGCGTGTGAGTTTCCTACGCGTACAGAGCAGTCAAGCTCTACCATCGTGCATTTATACATATATGCATACGTTAAAACACACACACACACATTGAAAAAGAAAACGGATTCCTACAATTTCACACGACCTCCCTCCTCCAAACCGCCCTTCACCGCCCACCCGCCCTCCCCCTCGGAGCCTATCCCCCCTCCCCCGACACAAGATTACTAGAACAATGGGGGAATCCTGGGTTTGTGTGGTCCAGTCGTCTCTGTAGGCCTAAGTCCTCGGGCGGTACGTAGCGGGCCCGCTGCACCAGCGTTACCAATTGTCACGTTACGGCCTCCCCATTCCTGGTGTCTCCTCCTTCTCTGCCCATCCCTCAGTGCCTTCTCATCACCCTCCTCCTCCTCCTCCCCTCCCCCGCTTCTTAACACAGAGGCACGAAATCCACCTTTTCCTCCCACCTCCTCCTCCTCCTCTTCAACCTCCTCCCCCTCATTCCCTTAACTCATTTTTACCTTAAACGTTACCAACAGTGTCCCTTCATTTCCACTTATCTACTCACTCACCTAGCCTTCCCCCCTCCCCCCACCTCTGTTTTATTCTTCTACTCACCCACTCTTACCCACTCACCGTCCCCGTATTACCCAGACGGCCTCTGAAAGGGGTTTCTTGCCGCGTGTGAATTCTCGTCATTTCACTGAGGCAATTCGAAGGTGCATTTCCCCAACAGACGAGATCGTTCGTCCGTCATCGGGGAGAGAGAGAGAGAGAGAGAGAGAGAGAGAGAGAGAAGCGTGCTGCCGTTCTGCAGGATCCTGGTCTCTAACACTCCGGTCGTGCCCGAGAAAATTATAGGGGGCAGTTGTCCTCACACCCGAGCGTCGAGTCTTTGTATAAGAACGTTGAATCCAAAGTGCGGGTTTAACTCTGTATGGACTCCGTTGGCAGTAGCAGTCCAGGTGTAGTGCATGGTTTTCTGTAAGTTCTGATGGCAAAAATCTTTGTGTGAAGACTGACATAAAAGTCCTTACGTAAAGTCTAAATTCTGTACGAAGAATCCTCACGTGAGACCTGAGCGCAATAGCCTTCTATAAAGTCCGAATGTAAAATTATTGTGCAAAATTCTTTACGGAAAATCCCAGGGTAAAATCTGAATGTAAACTCTTTTTTGTTTAAGTCTAAATTCGAGACCTTCTTCTATGAATTCTCTCTGAACATCTAGTTAGCCATCTTGACCCCGATGGCTTACGACGTGGTGTGTCGACACGTTGCCCAAAAAGCTGGTCATGCCTACCTAGCCTTCCCGTGTGACCCAGGAGCCATTTTTCCCTTGGGAAAGAGGCAGATAATTGTAAATCATTTTCTCACGATTTTTATATGTAAGTGGTATGAATGCGCGTCTGTGTCTGTGTCTGTGTGAAACATATTTTGGCGAGTGTAAAACGAGGGAGTGACGTAGCGTGTGACGGCAGAATGCAAAAGGGTTTTCAGCGAGCGTTAGCAGAATCTCAATCCAGGCTCTATGGAACGCTGCAACACTGCTAACCATATTGTTATGAGCGTTGCGAGAATGTAAACTGCCATATGAGCGAGTGTCATTTGAATGTAAACCGTGTTTTAAGCAAGCGTCAGGCGTATGTAAACTGATTCTAAGCGGAGCACAACAGGATGTACATAGCGATTAAGCGAGTGTCGGATGTCTATAAGTAGTCGTACGAACAGTGTAAATATTGTGTGAGAACGTGCCTGGGAAAATATATATACAGTAGCCATGCGACCCCTTTCCTCTCACCTTACTGTGAATGGGAAATGTAAGCGTCTGTAAATATCCCCGGGGAGCGGGAAGAGGTAGTGTAAACAAATGTCCATGGGTTCTTATGTTAATCCAGAGGTCATAACATCATCTAAAGTTTGCTGATTAGAATAATGGGGACCATAATAACTGTGGGGTATTCCGGGGTAGCGTCAACACTGCCTCCTTCTCTCCACCCCCCTGCATTCCTTGTACCTCTTACACCTCACCTCTTTCCTCAATGCGCTTCCAATTGATCCACCTCCTCCACCATTATGTTCACAACCTACCGTTTTACCTGCCTACCATCTGCCTATCCCCTCCTCTGTCTGCTACAGCTGTCCTCACTGTTGTTTCTCTCTCCTATCCTTTACCCGAACACTCACCACCACCACTCCTGACTCATGAGCCCCTTCTATCTATCTCCTCCAAAGTCTATCCTACGCCCATCACCACAGCTTCCTGCATTACCCTTCCTTGTCAGCGTACGTCCCTCCATCCTAACTCAGTTTTCAGCATGTCTCTCTCTCCCTATCTACATTCGCCATCATCTGCAGTACGCCACAGATCATCCCCTATCCCGACCATCCTCCGGTTCCTTTACGCGCGTCGGACTCCCCCTTTTTTTCACCCATCCCTCCCTCAGTCAAGGAGGGTCTAACACTCCATAGGCCTACCAGCTGTCGGTTCGGCACAAAAGGTGGCAATTGGTGAGGGAGTATTGAGATTGCCTTTATTCCCGTTGTCTCGTCTTACTTAAACAATAGACCTAAGCTGCTTGACCGTCCGCTACCGCTTTCTGATACCCCGGATACGTTTGTTTGTTTATTTGTTTGATTAGCGGGTATTGATTCGGAGCGGGGCTGTATCAATGAAAGGGGAGGGTTTCGGTTTAGGAGGGTTTAATAGACCTAGGTTTGTGGTGGGAGGTCTTTCTTCCGTTTGGTGTGTAGGGCTTGGAATTGAGTTTGGAGAGGGGTTTCTATGAGGGGCTGGGCAGAGGAGAGGAGGACGACATAGCATCTAGTGAGACAGAAGTCTAGGGTTACAGAACTTATGGGTGATGTCCTCCTGTAAATCTCTCTCTCTCACTCTCTCCCTCCCTAAATTTTGTCATACGTCGGCAGTTATATTGATCTATCTGCCATCCGTTCCCTGCTCAATTTTGCCTCCAATCTTTCAGATCAGATCTAGTTCATGATGTTTTGGAACCTTATTGTTATATGATTAAATTCACTTATTCTACCTGGAAAACATCGATCTTTACGTCTACCATCATCGGTCTGATATCACAGGCGTATATGGATATCGATACTCCTCGATCAAGTCTTCCTTATACAGTATAAACACTTGGAGACCGAACAATCTAGTCATATTCCGGTAGACACACTTGCAGGACTATCGGCGAATCCTAGAGACTCCTGTCTGATTCTTGCGTTTCCGATGTTGAGGATCGCTGCGCTTCTCTAGTTCATGTGTCAAACTTGTCTGACGGAACTGTGGCATTGACGGTCCCCCTTCAGTCACAACCTGCGTCATCTCGCCTCAACATTGTGAGCGGTGTGAGACGACAAAAACCCCCGCGCCTGTTTAAACCATCGTAATCATGGGAAATTAATTTGGACCGTGACAAGAGCGCCCGAGGTGGGTCGTTAGGGCCTCTAATTAAACATCAAATAGGCCTTACATGTGCCAGTCAAAGTGGGCGCATGAACAAGGGCCCCACCTTTGTCTTAGATGCCATTCGAGTGATTACCCATCTGAAGAACCAAGAAGGACCTCGTAATGTCAATCAGTCACCGACGTCCTGACAGGATGGATGGAGATCTCTCGCCACCTTCCTCATAGGCCTGTAGCGAGTCACCTCTCTGGGAGCTGTTGTCTACATTGGTGAACTTTGATTTTTACGGTACGAAAGTCCCGCTCAGAAAGGGAGTAAAGTGGTTGAATGAGACGCTTATGATGGCTAATCCAGGCGGGTTAAAAGGGGGCTTGTCGTTGGAATCTCCTGCGCTGTAGGCCTATGGTGGACGGGAGGTCCAACGATGAGGGTCTGTAGGCCTCCATTCTCGTCCTCGTCAAAGGCCTTTGTCTATGTTCACTCAGGTTCTTTGTACCCTTCGCCACCACCACCTCCTCCATCGACCAAAAGCCATAACCCTCCGCCTCACTCAGTGTGATTTAGCTTTTTATTAGTTAATTTTTTTTTTTGACCCATTGGAGTAACCCTTGGAGTGGGGCACTGGAGTGACTCCGAAAATTATATTTGTATTATCCTATCCAAAAGTTTCCAGCCATAATGGAAAAAAAATATATATTGTATTTTGTAAGAATTTATCCTATGTATGTATTTTGGAGTGCTGGAGCAGAATAAGATATGTCTATTTAACTGTAATTCCTTGTCTCTCCCTATCAGCAGAAAACAAAGAAGTACATAAATAAAAAATAAGAGGTGTTTGATATGATTGTACAAGAGTTTAAACCATGAACACCCAACTTGTCATAAAAATGTCCCTTGTAGTTGAAACCATAGCTATTAATTATCAGATTTTAAGCTCAATTCTTAGAGGTCCAAGTTACCGCCTTAAGTCAGAAGATCCCCCTCAAGATGTTAAATGACCCCATATGTACTTGTAGGGAGCGCCCCTCGCATGGATACCATCCTTGGGCCTCCTTATTATAAGACATCCTCTTCTTCTTGTGATTTATTTTTTTGTTTGTCTCTTCCAACAGGGAGGAGCGGAAGCCAAGGTAAGTCACACTGGCAACCCATCTTGGCTAAGGGCAACTCCAAAGGGTTATCTTAAGGGTTATCCGAAGGGTGATCGCTCTCTTTGGGGGGTTGATCTCCTTCAGGAAAACCTGTAGAAGTCCTGGTTGATATGAGTTCTCGTTATGTTGTGATCATGTGTTTTAATGTAGTTTAGTGGGGTCCTCATACACACTTGGTGTGAGGGCTGCTGTACACCCTGTAGTGAGGGTTCCTCTACACATGGAGAGAGAGCTCCTCTACACCTGGAGTGTCTGCTTCTGAGAACAGACGAATAACCTGGCTTATCAGTAGTGTTGATGCAGTTCCCGTCTGCCGTTATCATGTGTTACCCCTGCAGTTGTGACTCTTATGTAGTTTCTTATTCCTTGCGAGTCCTGTTCTGTTAGAAAGGTTCAAGGACGATATATGTTACGTCTAGTTATCACACACACACACACTTCACTGTCGCAGCAGGCCCGTCACAGGCCTCCATGGGGAGGAGAAGGTAAACACGAACATTCTTACGGACTTGAAGAAGAACAGTAAGTGGCGTAGTTATTTTCTTCCGTTGTAATGAGTGTGTGAGTGACCATCTGCAGTTTATTTGTACTTCGTGTGTTCCTTATACGGTATTTGTATTCCGTGTGTTCCTTAAACGGACCATGTAACGTTCTCAGCCGGCCCCATAGTCTGTTAGAGGTGATCGTTTAAAGGAGGTGAAGGGGTTTTGAGTGTGGGTCAGCATGGGAGCATTCATGGGGTGAGGGGTTTAGGATGGGGGTTCTGACTGGTAGGAGAGTCGGTATAGGATACTCACTTGGTGAGGGTCTGCATGGGTGTAATCATGGAGTGAGTTCAGGATAGGGCAGTCGGGGAACGAGAATTATTATGGAGGTACTCATGGAGTGAAGGTCAGCTTGGGGATACTCACGAGGTGGAGGCTAGCATTGGAATACTCATAAGGTTGGAGATCAGCTCGGAAATACTCATGGGATAGGAATAAGCATTGGGTTACGCATAGGATGGGAGTCAGCATGCGGATACTCATGAGGTGTAGGTTACTTATTCATCTAAAACCTCTGTTTAATCCTGAAATATACTTGCACATTGTATTTTAGGACATTTCTTCTCAATGAATAAACTAGAAATAGTTCTCGTTTTTTTTTCTACTTAAAGGAAACTGAATTGGAATAATAGATAACCACAAATGTTATTCATGATACTCGTTAATGTTCTTCATGGTACTTATTCATTTCATTTCAGATTCGTTTTTGGGGACGAGCAAATGTATTGTTTCTTTCCTTTGGTAAATAATTCAGCACTGAATGATTACCTTCAGGGTCTGGAGGGTTTGGTTTGCCCTGACGACGACTTTACTGTGTGGCTGTTGTCCAAGTCGAACCATTGTGCGTCGTTCCCATATGTGTCATCCCCATGTGTATCTTCCCCATGTGTGTGTGTGTGTGTTCATCATCCTCATGTGCATGTCATCCCCATACGTCTGTCGTCCTCATGTGCCTGTCGTCCTAATGAGTGTCGTGCCCATGTGCGTATCGTCCTCATGTGCGCCGTCCCCATGTACATATCGTCCTTGTGTGTATCGTCGCATGTGTGTCTCGTTCCCATGTGTGTGTCATGCACATGTGTATGTCGTCCTCATGCGAGTCATCACCAAGTGTACGAAATCGCCATACGTTTGTTGCGCCCAAGTCGTTTCCTCCTCATATGTGTGTGTCGTCCCCATGTCGTATCTTCCCCATGTGTGTGTCGTCCACATGTGTCGTCCAATATGTGTCGTCCTCCAGGGAGGGAGGAGGAGTGACACTGAAGACCTGATTTCCTAGGAAACTGAAGGCAGCGTCATGACTCTTCCTTCACTGTCACACTACCATTACCAGGCATTCACTTCATTCGTTCCGTCATCATAAGGACATTCACCTCTAAGTGCTACTCTGGCAAAGATCATTATCGCCCGTTTTGTGTGTGGCGGCACTGACCTGCTAACTGCCGCGGCTGGCGCTGACCTCCTGCTACTGCAACTGGCACCGCTGACACTACCCTCCTGCTACTGGCACTGATCTTCTACTCCTTTTCCGCTACTATCACTGGCCTCCTGCCACTGGCTCTGCTGACATTGACCTCCTCTTATTAACATCATCTCTCTGCTTGTGGCACTGAATTCCTACTTCTGGCACTGCTGGCACTACTTTCTTACTACGAGCATTGCTGTCCCTTACTACAGTAACTTACTGGCACAGACCTGCTGCTACCGACACTGCCGTGTTGCTACGAACACAGTTAGTACTTAACCTTCCGCTGCTGGCACTGCTCGTAAGATCAACCAGGCGTGGCGAACTAACTGATGGGGGAGCTTTTCATGTCGCTCCGTTCTCGGCCCTTGACGAAAGGATTCTCGTTTTTCATTAAATCCTTCGGATCAAGTTGGTTCCCTACTTCGGAAAATCCTGTTCTTTGTTTAAGATGAAAAGAAAAACAGTGCACTTGTGAGCCACTCTCCAGTGACTGTGTTGATAGAATGTATATGGCAGGAACAGGAAAATGGACTCCTCCGGAACGAGTAGGTCCTTTGACAGGATTGTGATCCTTTCCGTCTATTGACGCTTCCACGGCCTTGCCTCCGGCGGTGACGTCTCGCACGCGGTTCAGCAACTACGTAGCAGCCGATATTTGGTAACCTGGTATACGTCAGCATTTCATTTTTTGTAAGTTGGCTGAGACGGCACGGGCATCTGAATGTCCCAGTCAAGGCCATCCCATTTACGTCTTATATATATATATATATATATATATATATATATATATATATATATATAT
>JAYMFT010073255.1:0-14515 GCA_038088735.1 Panulirus argus
AGGACCATAAGCCTTGCTTGTGTCCAGAGAAAGAAGAGCTTTTCGGACAGTCCGAAAAGAGATTACAGGAAGAGTCAGGAAGAGTCAGGGAGAGTGGTTTGGTGCAGGGAGAGGAGGTGGTGAAAGCCTTACGGAAGATGAAATCCAGCAAGGTGGCGGGACTGGATGGCATTGCAGTTGAATCTATTAAGAAAGGGGGTGACTGTGTTGTTGACTGGTAGGTAAGAATATTCATTGTATGTATGGATCATGGTGAAGTGCCTGAGGATTGGCAGAATGCATGTATAGTGCCGCTGTACAAGTGAGAAGGGGATAAAGGTGTGTTCAAACTACAGAAGTGTAAGTTTCTTGAGTATTCCTAGAAAACTGTACAGGAGGGTGTTCAATGAGAGGAAGCAGTGATTTCAGTGCATTACACACGACAGCTAGAGACAGTGTGAGTGAATGTGGCCTTATTTCATGTGTTTCCTGGTGCTACCTCGCCGACGCACGGGTTGGCAATGCTGCTTCCTATGGGGTGAGATGGCACCGGAAATGGATGAAGGTGTGCAAGTATGAATATGTACACGTGTATATGAGTATATGCATATGTATGTACATATATGTATATATGTATATGTTGATATGTTTATGTATGTATTGTGCATATATGTGTGTGTATGAGTGGATGGGTCTTTCTGCATATGTTTCCTGGCGCTACCTAGCTGATGTGGGAAGTAGCGATCAAGTATAATAGAATGATAATAAATAAATATATGTAGCAGGTGGTAAGCAACCAATGACCTGGGAGGTATATTACCACTACTACCCAACTTGGTATCAGGAGGGTTAGTGACAGTTACAAAGTGAGCCAGCACTTAAGTGGTTGTCAAGCTGCACTCCTATGACCCACATAGCTATCTTATCTTTTTACCTCACCTACACATGGACTACTTGCTTTGTTTTGGTCTCTATCTGCCTCAAACTATCATGTGGTCAGGTTGTATACAAAGAATTATGACTTTATTTATTGAAATGTGACCTTATTTATTAAATAATTTTGCAATCCTTTTAATTCAAAATGGCATCAAGTGAGACAGGAGTTAGAAAAAAGCTTGTGAGCTGTATAGTGTATCAAAAATGGTTACATTTGATTTACCAGACTTTTAGCATTAACAGGCACCCCCTCCCCCTATTAGTCCATTAAATCGAGGGATTACTGTACAGACATGAAGGAAATATTTAAATCATGAATAAACATGACATTTTTTCCACAATTTTACAATCACTCCATGTCGTACTTAACACTTAACTCACACAGCTCATTCTTTGTAACTCTAAATTTTCCTTCAGTGAGTACTATGTGCTAGCCCTGCCTTTTGGCAAAATATTAGGAGCAACAGATAGAGGTAGTAGGTAGGAATAATTAAACAGGAGCATCAGGTAGAAATATTAGGTAAAAGTAATAGGTAAGAACATTAGGCTGGAGCATTATGCAGAATTAGTCAATAAGAACATATAGTAGGAGCCTCCGCAAACACTGTGCTACAGCTGCCCTCTGCCCGTGGCCTGTTAAGGTTGAGGCACTAAAGACTAGTTATGGAGACTCTGTTGCCTTGGTCACCCCTCTTAGGGAAGTTCCAGAAGGGAACAGGCATCAGAGATATAGACAAATAGAATAGATCTGAAAATTAGACCCCATATAGAACTAGGAGACTGAAGAAGAGATGGAAGGGTGGAATAAAAGATGTTTTGAAATATCAGGGTTTGAAGATGCAGAAGGGTGTGAGACATGCATGGTAAAGAGCAGATTGGAGTAGAGTGATATAGAGAGGGGACATGTCAATGGGATGAAATGGTCAGGGGAAACCACGAAAAGGTCTATGAGGCTTAGCTGTGGATAGAAGGCTCTGGTTTTGGTGCATTATACATGACTCCTAGAGAGTGGATGTGAATAAATGTGGACATTCTTCATCTGTTCCTGGTGTTATCCAACTGTATGGGAAATGGTGAACAAGTATGAAGAAAAAGGTAGGAAGGTATAATGGATTTGAATGAATATTCATTCATGACACAAAACTCGTGCATAATAAAGCTGACATTTATGATGGATTCTTTGGGGAAGCTGTTGGGAAAATGATAATAGAGCATGTCTGTAAGAGGTTTATGATCATTGGATGTATGCTCTGTATCAGTGACTTTTGTAAGAAATGGTGGAAGGATGTTTATGCTGGTGCATGGAATTAATGCAGGCTTGTCCAGTAGATTCTGATTAGCAGACTTCTGCATCTCCCTGTAAACTGCTTATTAGATTTTATCTGAACTTTCCAAGTTCATTCAAATAATGGAATTATGATTTACTGTGCATTTTGTCTCTTGAATAATGCAAATGCACCTCATCAGTTAAACTGGACACCTACCCTAATCTCTTTATTGTTATTTTACAAATGAGTATACCTGGTAAGTTATATGGTAGAGTAGTGAGTAAGAAGGTGGTAGCATGCTCCTCTCTGTCATCTCTCAAAGCTGCTTTCATCATCTCCACCTCAAGCACTGCTTTATTTGAGAATTTTAATTGTGTAAGCCCAACAACTCGACCACAATGCTTTCCTGAACTTCAACTCACAAGAGGACTTTAACAGATGCCAAATTTGGATCAAATACATGGTTGATGAAGTTCAACCTTAGTACATGTAGAGAAATTTGCATGACCCACAGCAAAAGAAAGCCTTGATAAGATTATTATTTTGATGGAAATAAGCTGCAGGAGCCTGTGTGTAAGAAGGAATTGCAAGCTGACCTGTCATCAAAGTCCCATTGTAGGAAAACAGTTAAGGAGACCATCTGTGTCCTGACATATATTATAATTCCATTCAAGTTCATGATTAAGGAAATATTCAGCAAGCTTTTCACATCATATGTAAGGCCAAGACTGTAATATGCTTCTCACATTTAACTGTTGTAGCTTAAGGAGCACAAGGAACGAATAGAGAAGGCTCACAGGAGAGCAACAAAGATGGTACCAGAATTAAGAAAGCTGAGTCACAGGGAAAGACTTGAGGCCTTAGGCCTTAAATTTTCCCACTTTGGAACAGAGAAGGGTGAGGGATGACTTGATTGCTTCTTTTAAATTTTTAAAATAGATTTATGACATAGACAGTGAACAGGTCTTTGAGAGATGTAGGAATAAAACAGTCAGAGGACATAACATGAAATTAGGCAAGGAACTTGTTACAACAGAAGTGAAAAATTACATTTTATAGTATAAGTACATTTTATAGTATAAGATTAGTGGATGGAATAAAATTACTAAAGACATGGTCAATCAGACAGCATAAGGAAATGGAAAATGTTTGGTTGTAAATGAACATAAAATGGGACCCCATGAGTATAAAACTCCCAATCTATAATGTAGAAACAGGTAATTACAAATGGGTAATTACGCATCATTTGCAAATTAACCTTTCAGTGCTGTAGGTATCAATTTACCCTTTATGTAGCATGGCATCAGTCTGCACTATATCAGTTTACACTAGCATCAGTCCACACATGTAATTTTTCACCTTTACAAGTTGTTCCATGAGCAGCAATATCTGTCTTTCTATCTATCTATCTATATCTCTGATGCTTGTTTCCTTCTGGAATGGCAATAAACTCTCCATAACTAGAGAAGTCTAGTGCCACTTCTTAGCCTTTAATGCCTCCTCCTTAACAGGCCATTGGCAAATGGCAAGCCTAGTCCAGTGTTTACAGAGGCTTCTACCTAATGTTCCAACCGATTACTTCTACTGACTGCTCCTGCCTAACATTCTTATCTATTACTTCTACCTAATGCTCCTAGCTAATGCTCCTCCCTAAATTTTTCTACCTACTAATCCAATCTACTGCTCCTACTATTTTGCCAAAAGGCTGGGCTAACACATAACACTCACTATAGGAAAATCTAGAGTTATGAAGAATGAGCTGTAAGAGTTAAGTGCTTTTAAGAGTTATGTGTGAAAAAGAGAGATTGTATGTTTGTGGGGCACACAGAAGCTCTAACTCACTGGAGGTGCATGCAGAAGAAAAGGGGCACTTGCTGAACTGGAGTGGGATGAAAATACTAAACAAGGGCAGTTTGAGAAATGTGTGAAAACGATTGAGGTGGCTTACATAGTGACAAAAGAAAACACAAATCACCAGGAGGACTTTGTATGCCTTGCTAGAGTGGCAGTGAGACAGATCACTGTGGCAGAGGTGGAGAGATCAAGCTTGACGGAGATGACAAAGTCAGTCATGGCAGGGGTGGCCAGGGGGAACATGGCAGAGGTGGCAAGGTCAAATGCCAGGCACAAACATTCGGGAGGTCACACCTGGTACCCAGGGGGTGAAGACCAACGAAGACACTTACATTAGCTGGAGTCCTGTTCTTCTGTGCTCATTCTGTGATCAAGACTCTGTCGAAACGTTAGAATCAGTATAGTGTTTCTTACCCAATATGTGTTTCTCTCACCCCACCACATCACCAAAGCGAGTATACCCCACACTACCAAAAACAAGTGCGATATAAAATTCAAATGGTGCAGCGTTTGAGATTTTTATATTTTTTTCATTTTTTCAATCATTATTAATTAATGTGTTATTATTTGCCAGATCTGTTAAATCCGAAATCCGTTAAATTGAGGGATTACTGTATATCTAGATCAGTACCACAATACGTGTTTTAAAAGTTCCTATGTACAGGCAAGTTTAGATCTGTAATTGCATCCCAACATTATTCTGCTGCAATGTTGGTTCACTATCCCACTTCTATAGGCATCATTTTGGGTTTTGCTCCCAAGAACTGTCTGCTTGTTTGCCTACACCAATAGCTAGACCACACAATATTCGGCAAGCTACTACATCACATGATTACTGTGTGGTCATCAGCAACTCAAGGGTGGGCCGTTTTAATAACTGCTTCTTTCCCTACACATCAAAGCTTTGGAACTCTCTACCTTCTCACATCTTTCCCAATAACTATGACCAGGCACATTTTAAAAGGCAGGTTTTTCACTTCCTCCAAACCTCATAAATACTTTCCCTTGTCTCTTCTTTTTCCATTTCATAATTCTCTCTATATTTCAATTAAGGCATGGCCTTGATGTGAACTTTTGTCCATGACTGGAGAAAAAAAAAGTATTCCTATAAAAAACTGATTTTCAGTTTGTGAGTTTTTGAACAGTGCAGCATTTTTTAAGAATAAAACTACAATGCTACATGAGGATTACTTCTGTTTTGAATTTTCTCTTTACTCGAAACTCCTTAATGTGTTTTCCTTTTTAACTTTTATGTATTGTTTTGGTACATTTTTACGAAATCTTGTAGTTTAATTTAGCAAACATCTTAACACAGTCTATAAAAACAACATTGATTCCCCTTCCTTGTCTTAGAGTTTCATATATGTCTTTCTGTTGAACAAGCTGAGTTTGTGTATTTTGCAAATAAAGGTCTTCATTTATATACTGTGGTTGTATTAATTAAGTATCTCAATACGAGTATTTCAATACCCTTTCAATCACTTTTAATGTGCATGATATCTAGCTAACTGGTTTAGACTATTTTGGTAAGGGCTTTAATTCTCCTTGATAGTGTAATGATGTATATACAAAATTGTGAATAGCTGCTATGCTATTTTCATCTAGGTTTTATTTCATTCGTGACATCATTGGTTTACCATTAAAATACAATCAAGACAAAATAAATCACACGGTCTATGATCAGAGTAAAACATATAAAGAAATGCATATCTCCTTCCCTCATTCCACAAAAGCAAGAAAATCCACTTCCTACACATTCTTCTTCAACATTAAGACTTCTACAAGGCTTACATGTAAACTGATAGGACAGAAAAGTTTCATTATTGAAGCAACTCATCATCTACCATCGGAAAGTTAAGGTACCACCTATGGAGATGGAACTAAATATCAGTTAGCAAATGTAATGACTCCTTTGAAAGTGGGAGTACAGTCAACCTGACTCATGATCTATGAACAGTCAGTAGCTGATAATATGAGGAGGGAGTACCCTCTCTGTTTGATAGTTGGATAGTTGGACTTTCTGTTAAATGAATTCTAAACTGCTCTACTCTTTGACAAACCCTAGGCATGTATCTCTAAGGTTAAGTGTCAAGTATAAATATAAGAAAATATTAAAAGAATTTAACTCACCTGTATCAGCACTCTTACAAAGCATGTACGAAACAATCTAAATACGAATTCTTCCAGAAGGTCTTTAGTTGACACATGTTTAATTTCCACTAGTTTTTGATGAGCAGTCCAGTGCACTTGCTGTATAATGGATAGACGAACATCTCTGAAACAACAAAAAACAACCTGTGACTTATGTATTTCATTTTGTAAACTTAAAACAGGTACATCAGAGCAGTAACAGCTGTGACTAGTTGCTTAGCATGACCTATCACTATCATGAAAGTTTTTCCATCTTTCATACTGCATCCTTACAGCACACTACTGTAGGTTTGAATGAAAGAGGATGAGATAAGTATCATGGTCTTAATTAAAAGTTAACAACCTCCACACACACACTTTATTATCTCCATAATCTAAAACAATCTTAATAGTCAAGCTACATATTTTCTTACGGTTACCTAATCTTTTAATTCTGACAGCAGTTCTAGTATTAGGAGGGGATCGCAGAATCTTGAGCATCCTTTCATGCATCTTTGCAGTTTTACGAGGAAAAGAAGTAATAACTCAAGAAGAGGCTAAAAGAAATGAATAATGGGTGTAACTACAGATAACTATCAATAATCTGCATTCCACTTTTTTGCTGTTCTCTCCTATGCACAGTTCACCTTCTTGGGAGCAAACACTATATAAAATTCTATGAGATCCCTAATAAAATCAAAGAAACCAGTAAAATTTTCCAAAAATGATAGAGAATCATGTTCTTACAACAATGATTTTTTACAGAAATGAATGATAGACAATATAAAAAATATGAACATAAATTATGCAGAACTTAATGCAAAGAGTGAGTTTTGAAGAATGAAAAACTTGCTTTCAGGGTCAATTTCCCATGAACTTTGAGAGAATCTCTATGATCCCTAGGGTTAGAAACCTCTAGACCAGGGGTTCCCAATCTTTTTGTTCTTCTGTACCCCTTGGGCATTCTGACAGGTTCTCATGTACTCCTAAAAATTAATCAAAAATTGATAAAATTATGTTGATTTTATATTATTTTATTATGAAATCTGTAAGAGACTATACAAGGATTTTATATTATTGATAAAATTGATAAATAGAACTTGAGTGAATTTATAAAATATCTTGATCTGTCCCATACATAGCTGTTTTATACACTAATGACTAATGAGTGAAAGTACACAAAACCTGTCAAAACAATACACTAAAAACTAAATGCAAGCATTAATGAGATGGTTGAGCCTGTTTTTGGGCAACAAGTTCATCAATATGAGGGGAAACTTTAGCAACTGCACAACAAAGATCATGTTCAGGTGATTTGAGATTCAATCTGTGTTTTGAATGAATCCCCAACAGCACTGAACATCAGCTGATTTGTAACGAGGGTGTTCTATATTGCTTATGTTCTACTTTATTCATGGTGTACACTGTACAGCAGTGTACACCATGGTTATACTCTTAGACCCCTATGTACCCCTTGAGAAGTACAAATGTACCCCTGGGGGTGCATGTACCCCAGGTTGGGAACCCCTGCTCTAAACCCTGCCTTCTAGTAAGGCTAAAGCCACTAACCCTTTGCTAACCACCTACTCAGGAATTGTGGCTAAGCTCACTAGTGAGTCTTCCCTCTGCTAATCAGCTATCTTAATTTGGTGATGATGTCATTGTCCTACAGGCCATTTGCTGAGCAACCTGGCCCACCTCAAAATTCTTGGAACAAGGACATCACCCCAATAGTGGTCACCTATGGTAGAAGAAAAGTTTTTTAAGAGAGGGAAGATAAGTTGGGAGATAATGATATGAAAATGTGCTTATGGGAAAACTGCCCCTAAGAGAAAAAATTTTTCATTCTTCAATATTCATTTGGTCAATCTACCCCACAAGCTTTCAAAGTATACAAAAACAGAGGAGGAGGATTGGAGAAACTTCTTTCAAACAAGATAAATGATGACACTAAACATACTTTGTGGATTAACTTGACACATAAGCAGTCCTCAGCCTTGTAAGGTGGCAAGACCAATCTACATAAAGATGACTCACCATGTAGAGTAGCATTTGACAAAACCCTTATGTCAATCTCCTCCATGGACAGGTTTCTCAGAAAGCCTAGAGGAGGAGCTACCTTTCTGACATCATTGGCTATGACTTAAAAGCCAGGGTGGGTCAACAAAACCAGCCTCTTATCCATGAAGAAATATTCCTACCAGAGAGGGGTTTCAAACTGCCAGCATAGACAAAATGGGTGCTCCTCTTGAATCTCCCTGGTAATCAAAAGGTATTCTCTAAGAGATCTAACTGTGTACAAGGCATGTTGCTCTTCAGTAGTAATCTCCATAAAGCAATCATAGAAAGGGAATTTCAAACCTTTTTCTTTTTATTCTTAGCCAATAACCTGGGGTTTGGATTGCAAAAATGAAAAGATTTTCATTTCTAGAAACAGTGTGTATCTCACTAACTCTTTCTTCTCAGCACCTTCATGAGTAGCCAGTGAGGTGCTACACTGCCAGAAAAATTTTTTGTAACAAATCAAAGACTTTTCCCAGCTCCCAGTAAGGCTCCAATGGAGGAACAGCAGAACTCCTACGAAAGAATAACCTGAGAAGCTTATATCAGTTAGGTCGACATGCTAATCCCAAAGCCAACACAAAAAGGTTCTTGAAGAGTGCTTTTGTCATGATAAAGGCTAGAAAATTATTATAAAAAGACAGCTCTCCAATCTCTGAAGAATCTGACTCTTCAAAGAACAGTTGAATAAGTTTCCAAACTGATTAAAACTGTTTCTAAATAGACAAAAGAGCATTATGAGGCAAATCACTGATAACATGTTCTCTAACTTTAGGCTGTATAAGTGTTTAGGAAAATCCATATAATTAAGTTCCAAAACACAGAACTTCAACTATGAAGTACTGACCCCAGGTGGTTTAAAACTCTTGCTGAGGTAGCCAAGCAGAATTACATCGCTGAAGAATTTTTTGGCTTCAAGGCTATCTCTCTCTAGCTCTGAAGCTACCTATGTTATTAGAACCTGAAAACCAATCAGTTTGGGAAGAACTCTTCCCATGGTAGGTACTGTGGGAAAAAAGTAGATCTAGTTCCAGCAATTTCAATTCATGATCAGGGCATCTGTAGCTACTGTCCTCCTGTTAAACAATGAAGGGACATATGTTGTTAGAAGGGCATTCTATCTATCTATCTATATCTCTGATGCCCGTCCCCTCTAGGAACTCCCATCAAGGGTTGGCCATGACTAAAGAGTCTCCACTTACCCCAGTCCTTACATGCCCCCCTTGCATACACCATTCCATGCATTCTCTCACTTTTTCTCTCCCTCCAGTATTCTTCCACCCTATTTGTCCAAGTCACAGGTGGTCTTGCACTCACACCAACCCCTTTAACTGTATTATCATAAGTGATCTTCCACTCACACTAACCCCTTTAATTGTACTATCATACACTCTCCTTGTAAACTGCCGCTCTTGCACTCTTTCCACATGCCCAAATCACCTCAAAGTGTTATGTTTCACCCATTCTACCACTCCACAATTCACTCCTATTACATTCCCTGCCATACCACATTTCTCATACACCCTTTTATTTCTTTATTCTTTCCATCTTGTCACACCACATGCTCTTCTCATATTACTCAGTTCCACAGCCTGGATTCTTGACCTCTGTGCCTTCTTCCATGTCCATATTTCGGCTGCATAGGTCAGGGTTGGGAGGAATATGCTGTCTTGTAATCCTCTTTTTACTTCCAAACTTACACCTCTACCCTTCATTATTCTGTAAAAGGACCCAGTGACTCTCTTACCCTATATAGCTCTCTCACTTATCTCTCCTTCCATATTACCACATTTACACAAGACAGCTCCCAGATACTGAAATTAACTCCTTTCTTCCAGTATTTATCCTTCCATATCCACATATCCACAGCACAATTTAGTACACTTTCTTCTTTCATTCAATATGGTTTTACAAAATCTATACTTTCACTGTTTCCTTTCAAATACCATTACTTTACTTTAACTTCCATTTACCTTCAATTGCCTATGCTTGAACACATCATAAAACACACAAACATCTGCAACTCCTATTCACTCTCTGCTAACAACACAGTATGATCTGCAAACAGGCTTGCCACTAGCCACCATATCTCACTGCCACGCTCCATCTCTGCACACCTCTTTCCTAGTTTTATTTTCATCTCTCTTATCACTCCATCCATATATGTATTAAAAAGCCATGGTGGCATCACACAGCCCTGCCTCATGCCTACATGTATTCCAGAACTTTCACTCAGCTCTCCATCCACTCTTATACACACCTTTGCTCCTCTATAGAAGGCTTTTACACCATTCAACAGTTGTCCCCCTTTACCAAATATCCTCAACACATCCCACAAAGCATTCCACTCGACTCTTTGTCATACGCTTCCTTCAGAGCCCTAAAACCTGCATAAAACTTCTTATCCTTTGCTAATACTTTTCCACTGTCATCTTTACTACAAAAATCTGATCCACAGTCTTCATTCCTCCCCTATCCATAGTACAATTTAGTACACTTTCTTCTTTCATTCTATATGGTTTTGCAAAATCAATACTTTCACTCTGTTTCCTTTTAAACACTATTACTGTACTTTTACTTGCATTTACCTTCAATTGCCTATGCTTGCACACATCATAAAACACACTTACAACCTCCTGCAAATCCTCTTCACTCTCTGCAAACAACACAGTATCATCCACAAACAGGCTTGCCACCAGCCACCATATATCACCACCATGCTCCATCTCTGCACACCTTTCCCTAGTTTTGCTTTCATCTCTCTTATCACGCCATCCATATATATATTAAAGAGCCACAGTGACATCACACAGCCCTACCTCATACCTACATGTATTCAAAAACTTTCACTTAGCTCTCCATCAACTATTACACACACCTTTGCTCCTATATAGAAAGGTGTTACACCATCCAATAGTTGTCCCCTTACACCATATATCCTTAAGACAACCCACAAAGCATTCCACTCAACTCTGTCATAATATTTCTCCAGATCCACAAAAGCTGCATACAACTTTTTACCTTTCGCTGAATACTTTTCCATGGTCATCTTTACTACAAAATGCTGATCCACACATCCCCTAACTTTCCTAAAACCCTCTTGCTCTTCACTTATTCTGCATTCAGTCACTTCCATCACTCTGGCAATTCAAAATCTTGCATACACTTTTCCCAGTATACTTAACAGACTTATTTCCCTATAACTGCTCCATCATCCTTAGTACCTTTCCCTTTGAATAAAGGAACGATAATAGCTTTCACCTAATCTTCAGGTACAACCTTCTGTTTCCATGCTAAATCACATATAAGATGCATACACTCTATCACACTTTCTCCTCCATACTTCATACTTCAGCATTTCAGCCGTAATCCCATCCACTCCAGGTCCAGATGAACATCTCTCTCCTTCCAGATTTTTCTTCACCCCTGTACAATTGTATTTACATTAAAAACTACTGAACTGAAATATTCATTACTGAAAATTACAAGATTTCTTAGTACCTATCTCTCGAACATTTGTGACACTGGCATACAAAGATCTCCTCTGTTAATCCAGCTCTTCTGCGAAGTGTATCACACATCAACTGAGAGTTGTTATTAAGCTCAGGGAAGTCATTTCAAAATGACCATTTTAAATTAATAAAATGGGATCTATCATACACTGTTTAAATAGTTATTTTCAAATCAGGAGTCAGCCTCAGAGCTTCATAGATTTCTGGAAGTTTGACAGATGAGTGTTTCTGATGTTGTGAAGGATCTGAGTAGAAGTTGGAGTGCTCAACTGCCCCTTTCAGAGAGGAATTTGGGACTGCCCCAGACACAGTGTATTTATTCTATTCATTCATAAATACCCCAAGACCAGTTTTTATGAAAGAGTTCTGGTGTTACCCAGGATCTTTCTAAATACTCCTGCTGCTCAATACTGCAGTAACTCCAGAAGCAGGGAAATGTAGACTCCTTTGGAGTGAATAGTTTTTTGATGAGACCATGCTCCCAATGATACAGTCTTGACAAGGGGACTTCTTGTGTGCAATATAACCTCAAGCAAGCAGAGTCCAGTAGCACTGCTGATTCCATGTAGAAATGATCATCCACCGGAAATGTTTAACAAAGACATGCTAGAGCCTACAGGAGGACTGGTTTTAATCAATGCCCTCTTTAACACCTTTTTCCACTGATTAAAAACATAAGACTCAAAGAGAAAGGAAGATAATTACTCTCTGATCTGCACTTACTAAATAACTGCATCACATAGCACTAATTCAGGGTGAATGCTGCACAAACAGTCCATCTGCCCTTAAGGCTAAATAGCTGGACAGTCAGTATGGATTTAAAGGATGCTTATAGCACATACCCATCCATCTCAGCAAGAGAATTTTTGGGCTTTCAGGATAAGAAACCGAGTGTGGCAGTTAAAATGATACACATTGGTTTGTATATAGTCCTACAGATTTCTCCAAGCCTGATTGCATCCTTGATTTGAAAACTTTGTTTGGCAGAGGTTACAATTCTCCTCTACCTGGATGATTTCCTAATAATTGCAAATTCAGAAGGATATGTATACCATTCAAATCTAGAATGTTCTTTTAGAAGCAGTTTTGATAACCAATCAGGAAAAATCTTGGTTGATTCCAAGTCAGAATTCTACATATCTTGGGATAAATTGGTGAACTTGGATGTGTCTTTGTGTTTTCAAAAGGAAAAGGCCTTGGACTTGCTTCAACAGTGTCAAACCAGAATATCGTTTCATAATGTCAACTAGATCATCTTTTAGGAAAGTTAGTACTGCAGTTCAGTGCAACAACATGATAAGGCCACAGGCCAAGAAAGTGACCTTGGTGGATGAAGCCTTCCATCCTGATGATGAAAATATATTGAGTTATCAATCTAATGGACAGATATGAGGAACCTTCGAAGACCTATTCCTTGAAGAATTCCTGTGTCTTCTTTAACGGACACCTCAAGCCAGGAATGGAGCTTCCATTCTTCAGAGGGTCATGTAACTGCTTCAGCAGTAGTTCTACTACTTCCTTAGCTCTTACTCTTTCACTAAGTCCTGACTTTACCCCTTAAACAATCTCAAATCATTCTTCACCCTTACCCTTAAACTTTGTTTATCTCACAATTAGAACAGGCTTGCAAAAAAAGACACTTTTGGATGTGAATGCACTGAGAGGGGCAGCTGTTGGAATTTCTGATCATTACCTGGCAGAGGCGTGGGTGAAGCCTTGTAGAGGTTTTAGGAAAAGAGGAAATGATACAGATGAGAAGAGGATAGTGAAAGTAAGTAATCTTCAAAAAGAAAATTGTGTGAGGAAATATCAGGAATGGCAAGAAGTGTGCATAAACAAAGCTAGGGGAGTGGGTGAGGAATGGAAGATTTTTGGGGAAGCAGAATGTGTGTGAGAAATACTTAAGAGGAAAAAGATATGGCAATTATGGATCTGAATAAAGCATATGATGGGGTTGATTGATTTTCTTTTTGAGTTAGTTGTTGTTTGCTGATGATATAGCACTGGTGGCAGATTTGAGTGAGAAACTGCTGAAGCTGGTTTCTGAGTTTGGGAGAGTGTATGAAAGGAGAAAGTCAAGAGTAGATTAGTGAATAAAAGCAAGGTTATTAGGGTTAGAGGTGACTAGAGAGAGGTTATTTAGAGTGTGAGTTTGAATGAAGAAAACTTGGAGGAAGTGTAGTGTTTTAGATGTCTGGGAGTGGATAAGGAAGTAAATGGAACCATGGGAACTGAAGTGAGCTATAGGGTGAGTGAGGGGCCAAAGGTCTTGAGTGCATTGAGGACTATGTGAGAAGAAAGATCCCTGACTTTCACGACAAAGATGTGGATGTTTGACTATCATGAATGTGTTGGATATATGGTGTAAGGAAGGCTGATTGGAAAAGAAATGATAGGGTAAGAGAGAGATGCAGTAGCAGGAGTATGTATGAGAGCTGAAGAGGATGTGTTGAAATGGTTCTGGACATATGGAGAGGGTGAGAGACAAAAAGATGACTAAGAGGGTATACATATCAAAGTTGGAAGAACAAATTAACAGGGGAAACCATGGAAGAGGTGGACAGATGGAGTGAAAGGTGCTTTGAAGCCTCAAGGCCTAAACATGCAGAGGAATGTGGCACTTCTCGCGACCATGGGTGTGGAGTGGTGTACATAGATATCAAACACCAAGAGTCATTCCACGTGTATCCTATAGCTTGTTCACTGAGTTGAGTGATCAATTCGTAGGTTCTAATGAAAGAGTTCTTTGTAGAGAAGACTATAATGAAGGATATA
>JAYMFT010073266.1:0-14515 GCA_038088735.1 Panulirus argus
AGTTGCCTTTTACGACACGCAGGGAATACGTGGGAAGTATTCTTTCTCCCCTATCCCCAGGGATAATATATATATATCATGTGTGTTGTAGGTGACTATGAGGAGCTGAAGCAGGGGCTTGAAAGCCTCCCCTCCTGTATTACTTCCCAAAAGCAAGGACAGAGGAAAGAGCCAAATGAGATTTTTGTTTTTTTTAACTAAGGCTTAGACATCTGTTCAGGATACTACTTTGCTCATGCAGGAAATAGTAGGTATAAAAGAAAGAAATATTTATATATATATATATCTTTCTTCATACTTGTTTGCCATTTACCTGCATTAGCAATGTAGCATCAGGAACAGATTAAGAAAATGGAGAAAAGGTCTCATTCACTCTCATCCATTCTCTAACTGTCATGTGTAATATACTGAAACTACAGCCCCCTACCTATAACCAGGTCCCACAGACCTTTCAATGGTTTCTCCTGGCTGCTTCATATGTCCTGGTTCCATCCACTGACAAATTTGGTCTCCTCCTCTAACTTCACTTCTGACACATAATCATCATTGTCAACCTCTCGTCACTCATATCCTCCAAATGTCCATACCATTTCAGCAGGCAATCTTCAACTCTCTCAGCTGTACTCTTCTTATTACCATATCAAAGTACAAATTTATAATCAATATGTAGGCTTCAAATTAGTTTTTCTGACCTTGAAGAAAAATATAAGTTAAAGCCGATTCACTACTCAAAGCAGAAAAATGCTTCTATGTAACAAATTTCAGTCTGGTTCAAACTTCATCACATTTTTCTCCTTTTGTGTGTTTTGAAATTTTATAATACACTGTTTTATATATTTTTGTTTCATATGTTTCTATGTACTGTTGGGGTCATTAATCTATGCCATTTACAAATAGGAAAAACAAAAAGTTTGCTGACTTCTACATTTTAAAGGGAAATCTCTCTTACGTGGTAGGAGCAATAGATGGAAGTAGTCGGTAGGAGCATTAGGTAAAACCATTAGGCAGGAGCATTAGGTAGAAGTAATCAGTAGGAACCTCTGCAAACACTAGACTTGCCCTCTGCCAGTGGCTAAGGGTGTGGCACGAAGGGAGTTCCGGAAGGGAACAGGTATCAGAGATATACATTGATAAACTATTTAATGTTAAAACTATTTTATTGCTAGAAAGGAGGCTTTGTTGCCATCCTATTTCTGGAAAATATTTAATCAGTTCACATTTTACTCCTTTTGTGTGTGTTTAATTTCATTGTACACTTTTGTGTGTGTTTAATTTCTTTATACACCATTTTATTATTAGAATAGAGGTTTTGTTGATATTCTAAGTGTGGAAAATATTTAATCAAAGTTTGGCCTGGAAAGGCCTGGACTCTGGTGATGCACCCTTCCCCCTCACAGACTTCACCCACGACTGCAAGCCTAATGTGAATTTCTTTTTCGGTGTTTAATTTAATGGAAGTTCATTTCACATGTATAATAAAATGCAATATGAAATAAGAACAATATAACATAGTTTATGTAATCTTTTGCAGCTGCTTTACAAATATAGTATAGGGTATTCAGAAATTTACTGGTAATCATCACACTATTATAATAAATAATGCTTTTTTTGTGGATATGTTGATCAAGTGTTCGCCCTGAAGATTGTGTGCGAGGAAAAAATCAAGAGACACAGAAGGAACTGTATGTAGTGTTTATGGAATCAAGAGACACAGAAGGAACTGTATGTAGGGTTTATGGATTTAGAGAAAGCATATGATAGGGTTGAAAGAGGTACTCTATGGAAGGTATTGCATATATAAGGTGTGGGAGGAAAGCTGCTAGAAGTGGCAAAGAGTTTTCCTCGAGTTAGGCATGTGTACCAGTAGGAAGAGAGGAGTGTGAGTGGTTCCTGGTTATGATAGGTGTGCATTAGGGGTTTGTGATGTCTCCATGGTTGTTTATGAATGGGGTGGTGAAGGAAGTGAATTCTTGAAGCAGGTATGCTGTCTTTTAGGAATGGGGATTCCTGGGAGGTAGGTTAGTTGTTGTTTTTTTGATGAAATGGCACTGGTGGCATAATTAAGTGAGAAACTGCAAAGGTTGGAGTCTGAGAATGTGTGTAAGGAGAAGTTGAGAGAAAATGTGAATAAAAGCAAATTTATTAATATGTTTAGCAGTGAAGAGGAAAATGTGTTTTTGGAGTGTGAGTTTATTGGTGGGAACTTGGAGGTGGAGTGTTTTAGGTACATGGGAGTTAATATGGTAGTGAGTGGAACCATGGGAATTGAGGTGAGCCATAGGGGGGGTGAGGGGGCAAAGTTCCTGCACTAATTGAGGAATGTTTGGAAAGAGAGGGCACTGTCTAAGTACAAAGATGGGCATGTTTGATGGTGTAGTGTTCGCATCAGTGCTGTATGGATGCAAGATGCAAGTGGGTGTAGAGAAAAATGTAAAATGGACAGTGGTGTGGTGGAAATGGAATGTTTGAGGACAATATGCAGTGTGAGGAGGGTTAGTCGAATAAGAAATGATAGGGTAAGAGAGGTTTGGTAGTAAGAGGATTAAGTATGAAAGAACTGAAGGTGTGTTGAAATGCTATGAACATATGAAGAGGGTTACTAAGGGGTATACATGTAAGAAATGGAGGAAACAAGGAAAAGGGGGAAACGAAGGAGATGAAAGGAAAGATGCTTTGAAGATTCATGGCTTGAAATTGCAGGAGGGATGAGGAGAATTGAAATGATGTGTTATTCAGAGGACAGTATTCTATCAGTGGATGAACCAGGGCATGTGAAGCAGTCTGGGGGGACTGGTTGTGGATGGTACCTATGGTTTCAGTGAATTTATACATGACGGCTAGAGATGGGACGAGAGTGAATTCGGCAATTTCTTCATATGTTCCTGGTGCTACCTCAATAATGTGGGAAATGGCAGATGTGTATGAAAAAAATTCTTTGTTATAATATTGATAACAAACAGTGTAGCAACAAGTCAGATCTATTGTTTTTTCATTAGCGAGCCCATCATATATTTTCTTTTAAAGTTAGGATTAACCATGTCTGAATTTTACTATCACGTATCAAATTTTGTGAAATTATGGAATATTTTTAATCTTAATTTAAATTTTCCTAGACACACCATATTACATTAGGTTGAATTATTCACAGAATAGTTTTTTGCTGGAATATGCTTGTACTTTCCTTGGTTCGTGATCATATAAATTCAAGGAAAATCTGTTTTGAGCTGTGGAGTTTTGACTCTTATTGTCAGCCTCTACATTATAGCGGAAAGTTGGCAACATTCAAACTTCAGTCTCAACATGAAAACAAGTACAATTGATTGGAATATCTTGACAGTAGTAGTTAATATTGGGTAGGGGAGTTTAAAGGGAGGGGATAGTCAAGTGGCCTGAAATCAAAAGCAGCATTAGTTCTTAAGTGAAATTGTTCTTACTGTGTCTGTGCACAGTTGGGAAAGGTATAGTATAATGTAATGATTTTTGGATCTGCCACCCTGTACTTACAGTAGTGGTTTCGTTGATAGATCTCTAGCAGATAATGACTACTAAGAGCTTTTGATTCTTAAAGTGTTCAAAGTTATTTCATGGATGTATTAGGCACAAAGGTAAGTTACTTTTTTATTTTTGTGGTAGTTTGTCTTTTGCTCATACCTGCAATTCATTAATGCTTTTGTTAGAATCTCTGGTACAGTATCAAAATATTTCAGTTATAGTATCAAAACTTTGTGTTGTCTGCATAGCATAGCAGACACCTAAGTTACTCTTTGTGCATTGTCATTAACATCTGTCTGTCATCAGGAGTTATACTTAATCTGAAACTTAACTTGAAGTCTAGATCAGATCCTAATGAAACTTTATGTAGTTATTACCACTATCTGGAAAATTTACTAACATAAGACCCATAACTAGTTTGGATTTTGCCCCTGATAAAAAGTTTTAACATGAAATTAAACCTGGTCCACAACTTAAAATTTTACCCTTGGCCATGGAACTTAATAGTTATTTATATTTTCTCAAATAATAATGCCACCCTGGGGATAAGGGAGAAAGAATACTTCCCACATACTCCCTGTGTGTCGTAAAAGACGACTAAAAGTGGAGGGAGCAGAGGGCTGGAAATCCTCCCCTCCTGTTTTTACTTTTTCCAAAGAAGGAACAGAGAAAGGGGCCAAGTGAGGATTTCCCTGTAAGGCTCAGTACTCTGTTCTTAACGCTACCTTGCTAATGCAGGAAATGGCAATTATGTTTGAAAAAAAAAAAAAAAATAATGCCACCCATTGTTATTTCACCCTCAATAATTATACTGAAAATACAGGCAGCACAAGTGTTCCAAGTAACACTCCTCTAATTTTTGTTGCCTGCTCAGCATGGCAAACAAACGGAGTGCTTTGTCATCTGTCTATCTTTCCAAGGATGAAAATCACATTTTAACTTGCAACTTAATGCTGGTCATTACTTGAAAAGTTTGAATCTTTATGAAACTTCATACAATTGTTTCCTAGCACTGGAAGAATTGAATGACAGAAGACATATCTGATTTGGATTTTGCTTAAGTTATGACACTTGTATAGATGTTTAATTTGGATCTTAACTTGAAAAAAATTATAAAATGTGGCCATGAGCTTAACACATATATATGTTTTTGATGATATTTTCTAAACAATATTTCCACCCATTCTTATTTCAGTTCCACTAACTATGCTGTGATGCAAGCAACACAAGTGTCCCATGATATATCCTTTTTGTTTTTTAACCATATAAATGGCTTATCTGACTCATAATCCGATAATTTAAGAAAAGTTACATTAGTGAGTAAAGTATCATGCTTACTTTTCTTTTAATTTTGTAAAGCATAACCTGAAGGGAAACCCTACTAGTCCATATAAATTCTAAAGAATTCCATTACTTTTGAAACCTTCCCTGGTGGTCTTCATTCCAAATGTTTGTGATCTGCTTTCATGAAATGCATTTAAATATTATTGAGAAATCAGTTTCATACCTTTTGAGTTGTCTAACCTCTTTTTCTTTTAGAGCACTGACAAGCCCCACTACTATAACTGTCATGCAAGGTAGAGTGATATCTTGAATGCAGCCAATAATTCTATTTTCTTTCAAGTCTCACTATTGACTTATCATGTATTATGTTAGCCATGATGAAAGCTATGTTTTTTCACTCATTCTTGGAAAAATTTCAGCTTTATATTTATAGATATTACTTTTATTTTAAAATATCTGTAGTATAAGTACATACCAGAAATTTAAAAGGATGGCTGATTTTTCATAGAAGGGAATTAAACTCTATTATTATTATTTGATAGCTAATTTACAGAATAGAGCTGATTTATACTCCCACTTTATGCATTTGAATAAAATGTACTATTACTTTACTTTATATTGGAAGGCCAGAGATAGGGAGACAGGACTGTCGAGTCTTTTAGATCAGGTATATATTTAACAAATGACTTACTTTTGGTAGACAACCTCTATTATTTATGTCATGGGTCAGGCAGTTAGGTCTTGCTTATGAATCTTTTCTCTTGAATGATTTTTAAGACTTACACCAATTTAGTCATAAAAAAAACGAGAAATATGAGATTTTGATGAGTACAATCCTTCCTTCCCTCTCCTTTTATAGACAATTATGATATTTCTCTTAGTGTTCAATCTTTATACTATTTTTTTTTTTTTTTTTTTTTTTTTTTTTTTTTATACTGAATGCAGTATGAGCTGCTATATTCTTGTCAAACATAAAAAATCTGAAAAATCACTTTCACTATGTGCATGTGCAAAATCGTTCCTTCAAAAGCAGATAATTAATGTTTACTGTTAAATTTTTTTGGAAACCACTTGTCTCAAACAACTGATAGTGGATGCAAGATGTGAAGTTTTAAGATTACACAAAATGTATATTTTTGTTACGTTTTTAATACAGCAGTCGTTAATGGGAGTTTAGAATTGATGTACGGTATTTCATAAAAGTTCTTCCTTTATAAACATAAGGTGCTTAGCTATTAGATGGCAATTAATATTGATATTTTGGATATGTATAACAATGCAACTAGTGTAAAATAGTTTGCTTATCATAATGTGTAAATATATCTTTAATTTGTTTAGTCTTTTGTCCCTATGAATAGTAACATCATTACTATGTTAATGATTTCCTTTTTTAAAAGTAACTCTGTTGATGTCCTTTATATGTTTGTTTGTGGCTAACATTCATATGCCATTTTGTATTTTGATATTTCTAGCCAAGTATCTGTCAATGCTGTAAATAAATGATTTTAATAAACTGTTAGAACCAAGAGTAACCCACTACACAGGAGAAGGATTACTTAAAGCTTTTGCAGTATACCTTTAAAGCACTTTGTGGATGGACATCAAAGGAAGTGTTTTGTTTTTCTGTCATGTTTTGAATATCAAAATCTACCAACTTCTCATATAACAAGAATATCTTAGTGTAAGTTATTTTGATTAATCAGACAGCAAACAGTATTTTCAGTTTCTGTTTAGTGATAAGTAACTGATATTAGTCATCTCAGTTGAAAAATAAGACATAGCAAAATATGAGATGTATATTAGAATAAGATGGGAATGGAACCAAACAACGTAAATGGACTGTGAACTTAATCTTCATGAATGTTATTAATACCATAGAATTATGAAAGACTATCTAAGACATGCTAAGACAGATTTTCTTTTATGGGGTAAATTTAGATTTAGGCAAGTCAAGGCTCTTGTAAGCATTTTCATCAGAACAAATTAAGAAATTCATCCAATAAACTTATGTCACCATTATTAATTAATCCAATTTCAAACAATGCTAGTTTTGAGTTATAATTCAATTGATTTTCTTATGCGGCAGATCAAAGCCCAAGAATAAATATCTACGTAAGAAGTCATTGTTATTTATAGTTTGTAGTTTGTGACATTTAGCAGATAAATGGGGTTCATTGCAGTCATAGCATATATTTTAGATGTTATTTTTTTAGGCAGCAAAATATAACACATTTCTGATGAAATACTTTTACCAAAATATACAAAACTGTAATGCCAGAATAAGTAAGGTTAAATTTTTTTTGGTGTCTTCTTGGCGAATACTGTAGCTCACAGCTGATTTACTAGGTTATTTGTTAAAGGCTTTAAGTCTAAGTTTTATATTAATTAATTAAGCAGTGATAGTTTTTTCCATGAAGACAGGAGTTATTTCATTGGACAAGTGGTCGATAGTTAAAGAGTACAGAGTTGGTTTGGATCTGGGAGAGAGTAGATTTAGACATTCTTTTTAAAGTATGGTACATCCTTGAGATAATGTGTGAGTTCTTATAAAAGGAAAATAGAAGTTATGATGGAAGGATAGAGCAAGTGAATAAGTGTATAACCGATATCTCTCTAAAGGAATCTCTGTAAGCGTACCAAGACTACAGTGAATTGAGGAGGTTATGCATGATCCACCAGTTTTATATTGGAAAACAGCCTACAAGATGTACATACTTTGAGGTGCAAAGTCTTTAATACATATACTGCATAGTGCATTTTTTATTTCCATTAATACCTTTGTTATTAATAGATTCAATTTTTAGCTTAGCTACATATTAACATAAAACTGAATGAAAAAATTACTTTTTATGAAAATTTTTTTAAAAATAATTAGTTGATTCATGTAAAAATATAAAGAATATCTTCAGCATTTGCAGTTCAAATAGGTTACCATTTCATGTCATAATTCTCATGTAAAATGATGCAAGTGAACATTACTTATCTATACAAGTAATTGTAGTACACAATATTAAGTCTCGATGTTTTTGCCTTGAGAAACAGTAGGAATGTGATAAATGTAAAACAGTTTGCATTGATGTGAATGCTGTTATGGAATCATATGAGGTAAAGATTTATTACCTTTCTGGAGGTTAAACATATACCTGCTAGGGAAAATTAAATATTCATCGTGTGACTTATATGGTATGTATCATACCTGTCAGTAAATTGTCAATACTGTCACACTCCCAAGCATCTATGCCTACTATTTTCTTAATCTATATTCTATTATTTTTTTTTTTTTGTCCTTCATTTAAGAACAGTATAATCCATACAGAATGTCCAGTGTGTTCATCATGTTCAATACCGTGTCCAAAACCCAGCAGCCTTTTCATAAAATAGTTAATATAAACATTTTGTTGGTTTGGATTTAAAAGAAATGAAGGCTATACTTTGAGGTAAATTAAGTGTATGAGTTACAGCATTACTAAATATAATTCTCTGGCAAGGCATTGGATGGGAATGTGTACCACATGGGAAGCTGTCTTCTGTTGCTCAAGATGTTTATGGACAAAACTACGTAAAAAATATGCATTAAGCAATAGTATCAAGTTGAATATAGCATACTGAATGATACAGAGTTAGATTTACACTTTAAATGCATAAGGACCATAGTTTTATGATTTGGATAAAGTGCTCTCTTCTAAACTTTTTATGAGCCTTTAATCTTAGTTGAATAAGTACTGTAATATGATGCAAAAATACCTTCTTTGTCTATTAAAAAAGTCTTTCATACATATTTTACTGACTGTGTTACCCTTTTCAGAATCATCATAAGCTAAATGTAAAAGATATTAGAAAAAGAATTCAGACATTATTACCAGCAGTACTTGTTATCCTTTAAGTAACAAAATTATTTATTCTGAACATCATAAAATTTTTGAACCATATATTGTATTCATAAACAAGCAATTTAGAATATTTCATGTAACAAATTGTAGTCTGTGACATAATTCAAATTATGGCCACAGGACTGTAACAGCATTTTCAAAATTTGTATCAAGTTATGAAAACTGAGATATGTGGAAATTTTGGTATTGAACTATTATGGTAGTACCTGACCTTACCTTCCTGCTCCAGGTGTCTACTCTATGATTATGAGGTTCCTGCAGCACTCAGGAACCTGGCCACATCCAGTGACTGGACCACATCATAAAGCAATGTGATATTGTGTGTGTTTCTATGTGCAGAAAGTGTATGGCAACTGAGTAGTAAGTGCTCGGTATCTTTTTGGTAATTGCACTATGGGCATGAAGCATCTTGGTATATGTTGAAATAATGTTTGTAGTGAAGGGTTATGTCCAGAGCAGATTTTGATGTATCACAAATATCAGTATCTGTTTTGGAGGAGAGTTACTGTTGTTTACTTTATTTGGTAGTCAAATGTTCTACATCAGAAAACCTCTGTAACTCTCTTCTAAGTGATTCAATACTTTAAAAAGGAATTTTCTCTAACATTCTATAATCTTTCTGCATTGGTCAAAGAGACATAGAAGCTGCAGAGCTTGATTAACAAAGGATCCCACAAATTTGTGTGGCTGTTGCCATTAGTTAGACCAAGTAATATCCAGCAAGCTAAGGCATCACATGGTTACTGCATAGTTGTTAGCAACTCAAGGGTGGAACATAATTGTTACTTTCTCTACACTCCAAAGCTTTGGAACTCTGTACCCCCTCATATCTGTCCTAACGACTATGAACTACACCTTTTTAAAATGCAGATTTACCCTTCCTACAAAATTTTGTAGAAAAAAAAGTTCTCTCTTTAATCCATTTTCATATTTGAATTATGGCTTAGCTTCAGCATAGATTTTTGTCGAAGACTGGATAGTTGAAGAAATATTCAAGCTGCACAAAAAAATTGGTTTGATGAATTAACTTGCAATAAAAAAGGTTCCAAAAATGTAATCTTAATATGTAGCAGTTCTGATTACATATACAACATATCAAGAACATAATTTTTTAGAAACATAATTTTTTATTAATTATATTCACAACCAATATACAGTGTCATTAAAGGCAATTATGTGATAGAAATTAAATTCCTATTCCAAGAAAAATAAGATAAATGTGTATCTTAGGTAAATTTAAGAGACTTAACACTCATCAAATTCTGATTCTTCACTTCATTTACACACCAGTGCAGCTGATACTATAAAGATACAGTACAACTTAGCAAACAAGTAACATTACACTGGAAGTATAAAGGACAGATAGATTTGTCATCAAAAGGATTAAAATATGCATAACAAATTATGCATTTATTGAACTTAGAATTCAAACGTAGCATCCATATTTTCTACGGAAGCACAAGCAAGTCTTTCATTACGCTGAGACTGAACATCAATTTTCATTTCACAACCATCAGGATCCTCTATTTCTTGATGTTCTTCATCACTATAGTAACCAGATAGAAGGCGAGTAAGATCCCTTCGCAGGGTTCCTTTGTCCTTACGAGGCTTACGGGGCTTCTCTGATGTATAATTTCGCTTATAACTTGGGCCATGAGTAGTTGTGTGATGCATCAGTTTTTGCTGCAGTATTTCAAATCAAGTTAAAAACACACAGAACATAATCTATTATAGTTTAGTTTATTTTCTTTATCTTTCTTTCATGTTTCTAGTTTCTCACCTTAGTGAGGTAGCATAAGGAAAAAAATTATCAACACTTACAAAGAAAAATTTTCCCTTAGCTTCTTCCCATGTCCTTTCTTTAGGGAAATTTTAACGTGAGAGGAAAAATTTGCAGACCCCATCGCCATCATTCTTTGTTGCATTTATGATAGGCAGGAGATACATGGGTAGTATTCCCTCTCTCACCTCCAAGGATAATTATCTTTATAATCAGTTAATATATGATGAAAGTGAAAAGGGAACACAAAATTCAATTAAAGTTATTATTTATTATACTTGATCGGTTTCCCGTGTCAGCGAGATAGCACCAGGAAACAGACGAAAGACCCATTCCCCCACATACACACATATATACACATGTACATATTCACACTTGCCTACCCCCATCCATTCCTCGTGCCACCCCGCCCTACAGGAAATGGCATCGTCACCCCCTGCTCCAGCAAGGTAGCGCCAGGAGACAGATGAAATGGCCACATTCGCTCCCACTCAGTCTCTAGCTGTCATGTGTAATACACAGAAACCACAGCTCCCTATCCACATCCGGGCCCTACAGACCTTTCCGTGGTTTATCCCAGACGCTTCATTTGCCCTGGTTCAGTCTATTGACAGCACGTCGACCCCAGTATACCACATCATTCCATTTCACTCTATTCCATGCACACCTTTCACCCTCCTGCATGTTCAGATATTACATAGCAAATTAAATACGTGAATTTTCCAAGAAAGAGTCAGAGGATATGTGGAATGGACTAGGATGAAAAATGATAGTACTGGCAGGGGAATATACGGTATGAATCTGGAGATATATTTATGAGAAACTTTGGGATGTAAGAAATAAAAGATTCCAGTATTCATTATGTGTGAACAGATTGAAATCAGGGACTAAAGACTTAAAATGATAAGGATTTATAGAATACAAGGCAATTTATAAACTGCTGAAGAAGATTTATGATAATATAGAGTTAGAAATATTTCATATGAAGAGGCCAGAGGAATAATTTCTAATCATGTGCAATAGAAATATTTCATATGAAGAGGCCAGAGGAATAATTTCTAATCATGTGCAATGAAACACTTTTGTGTAAAGGTGATGTGAATGCTTGTCTCATAGGGTAAATCTCCCTGGTGGACATCGCAAAGAATTATGAAATGGTCATATCAGTACTGAATTCCATATCCATTTGAGGAAAGATATGAGTGAAAATGCTAAAAAGCTAAATGCATTCTAAATCATCCTAAATAACTGGATATAAAGATATCAGACATATGGGGAGACTGACAAACAGATGTATGATAAGGTTTCAAGCATGATTCAAGTAATGTGGAACTGCCAAAGGATAGTGAGCTATGTGTCACCTATAAGACAAACGAAAAGGAAACATGAAGAGAAAATATAAATGTAGTTACCTTTGTGCTGGAAATATAAATGTAGTTACCTTTGTGCTAAGTCGCTTGCTGCAAACTCCACATTCATAAATGTTGACCTGTTCATGCTTCATCTTTATGTGTGTGTTTAGGTTATTTTCTTGGTAGAAATACCTGCAATAAAAATTAAATAGACAGATATATAATCCCTAGTTGTGTTTAAAATAATAACTTGAGAGGCTGAGGTGAATGTCAGTCACATGAAAACAAATTCATATTCAGAGCTTCATCAATATCAACTACAGATGCCAACAACTATCTTTACAATTATTCTTATCTAACTTACAAAAAACAGTATCATGTAAACCAGCATTCAAAACATGGTGGCTGATTTCTATACTTTGTGGTAAAGGTTATTTAAAAACTCTGTATGTTAGATAAGTTTCCACAAAGATAATACTGTATCATCTGCATACACTTGAAAACTAAATTTTACAAAAACTTTTTCCCACATTTACAAATGTTCTGTGTCACAGAGATGTACGTTACTTGTGAGATAAGAACTTTCAGTTACATGAATGTAATAAGAGAATTTCATTCATACATACCCCTATCCCCTGCATAACAGCAGCCTAATTACTGGAATTTTCCTCTAATATAACACATAAATGGTGTGAGAGAGAGAGAGAGAGAGACCTGCTCTCAATGGGCTGAAACATGGCATATAAACCTGTCAAGGCAAACCATATAACGGTTTGAGAGGATTGGCTGTGGATGTAGGCACTATTTCAGTACATTATAAGAGACAGCTAGAGAGTGGATACATGCAAATGTGCCTGCTATTCATTTGTCCCTGACACTTCCTTGCTAAGCAAGAAGAAACAATTAGGTATTAATAAAATTTCTTTAGAATATGCCCATGAGTACTCGCAGATTCAATCATTCTATTTCTTCCCATATTGAAGGCTTTTAGTTCCAATACATCTGGTTTTAGTTTCATTTGCTTCCAAGCATATTTTGTTACACATCTTTCTCTTGTTTCACAACTGTAACTCTTCTGGCCTCATGGCATTTTAAATGTTACATCCCTCAATTTTACTTGAAAAACTTACTGAATTCTCTCTACTTTATTCATTAAAAAAAAAATCCTTATTCAAATATACTTCCTAAACATACATGAAAAATATTCACCAACAAAAAAAGACTTACTTGTCACAAGCTGTAATAGGGCAGAAAAAAGCTTCCCGAACATTCTCATGAATCATACGATGCATTCTAAGTTGCCGGAGCTGTTTAAAGGTTCTACCACATATGTCACAAACTGTCGAAGAAATAAAACATGAAAACATTACGAATAACATAACTCTGTTACTTACCCTACCTATCCATTTCCTTACCTGAATTCAGTCAGACAATTTGTTCCAAAATAGGCAAATGACGGTTTAACTGGTCTGAACTAATGCTTGAAGAAGATTGCTTTTAAATGTTCACATCACCCAACACAACTGTAATGGTCTACCAAATCAGTGATAGTCTGATTTTTATGCAGCGACTCATGCATCTGTGTTGATAATTTTTTCATACAAGTTAACCATTTTCCACAAAAAATATTATCTTCCATTACCCATCATTCTTTATAAAGAAGCATTCAGGTAGTCAAAGTTAGATGCTTTTCATCACAAACCAATCTCTTTCATGACTAGCAATACTTAGCATTATTTAGATACCATACACAATTTAACCCACTCACTGTTTTAATCACATCTGTGTGACATTCAATTTTAGAAACCAAACATCAGTGTTGGAAATATGCATCACTAAATTCCCCCCCCCCCTTTTTTTTTTTTTTTTTTTTTTTTTTTTTTTTTTTTTTTTTTAAAAAGCCTAACATGCTAGGCTACTGCTTACTGTTCTTCTTGGAGGTGTTCCCATTAGATGATGATAATTTGCACTACACCCAAGAGGAGAATGTCAGAAAAGTATCTGTTTATCACAACCCTTTCTAAAGTGAGGGGGTACAGCTTGAAAAGTAACAAAATAGAGGGAATACAGCTCAGCTAATATAAAAACACCTATGATACCATCACAAGGGTATAAATGAAGATTTACAATGCCTACCAGCTCTATTATAAAGTGATGATTATAGTCTTTGATGATGATACAGAGTTTGGATTCTGATACCAGCTGCAACTTCATATGTTAGTTTGAATGCTGAAGATCCAAAAATGTTTGAGCAATGGATCAAAGAAAAAACATGTAGAATATAAGTGCCACACACAAAATTTTCAGCAAATTAAAATAAGGAAAACAGAACTTGAGATTGTGTGAAGCTATATACTGAGTTTAGTGAATTTACCACGTCAGCCAACTACAGTGGCCTGGCTCTGGCCAGTTACCACAATTTCACCCTCCTCGCTTGTTTGTATTATATTTTCCATCTGTGAATATTACATACAATAATCATATATATGGTATCATAATAAAGAGATCAATCAATTATGAATAAAATCAAGTAAAATAAAGTGCAATACCAACAGCAGTATCTAGGAGCGATGGAGAAAGTGTGGAAGGAGAGAACATTATCTCAGAAAGCAAAAATGGGTATGTATGAAGGAATAGTACTTCCAACAATATTATGTGGTTGCGAGGCATGGGCTATAGATAGAGTTGTACGGAGGAGGGTGGATGTGTTGGAAATG